>JAKCPB010001683.1:0-67778 GCA_021442155.1 Cymbidium sinense
ATTACTATTTGTCTTTTATTAGTTTAGGGCTAATATTCCAATATTCATTTATTTTATTATTAGTTAGTTTATTATTATTAGTAGTTTAGTTTATTTATTATTAGTTATTACTTTTTTAGTTATTTTTATTAGTTATTATTAGTTATTTTTTATTTATTATTAGTTTATTTATTATTAGTTATTAGTTTATTTTTTATTATTTAATTTATTAGTTAGTTATTAGTTTAATTATTATTAGTTTTTTATTATTAGATAGTTATTTAGTTATTTAGTTTTATTACAAGATCTTCTATTATTAGTATTATTATTTAGTTAGTTATTAGTTTTTTTGTTTAGATATTTATTTTTTAGTTTTTTATTAGTTTATTAGTTTTAGTTATTAATTACTAGTTTAGTTTTATTTGTTTAGTTATTAGTTATTTAGTTTATTATTAGTTAGTTCTTTTAATTTTTATTAGTTATGAGTTATTATTAGTTATTATTAGTTAGTTAGTTTTAGTTATTAGTTTATTAGTTATTATTTTTTAGTTATTAGTTATTTAGTTATTATTTGTTTTAGTTATTTAGTTTATTAGTTTAGTTATTTATTTAGTTATTAGTTTATTAGTTTATTTATTATTAGTTATTAGGTTTATTAGTTAGTTATTTTATTATTATTAGTTTATTAGTCTTTTATTAGTTTTATTAGTTATTAGTTATAATTAGTTGTTATTAGTTATTATTATTAGTTAGTTATTTAGTTTAGTTTATTAGTTATTTTAGTTTATAATTTTATTAGTTTTATTATTAGTTAGTTATTATTATTAGTTTATTTGTTATTTAGTTATTAGTTATTAGTTATTAGTTATTAGTTTATTAGATTATTATTATTATTTGTTATTTTAGTTATTATTAGTTATTATTAGTTATTTGTTATTTTAGTTATTATTATTATTATTTGTTATTTTAGTTATTATTATTATTAGTTATTATTAGTTATTATTTCTTATTAGTTTTTATTTTATTAGTTACTTATTATAGCTTTTATTATTAGTTATTATTTATTTTAGGTTAGTTATTTAGTTAGTTAGTTATTTTTATTATTATTTATTAGTTATTAGTGATTAGTTAATTAGTTTTTATTAGTTATTAGTTCAGTTATTATTAGTTAGTTTTTAGTTTAGTTATTATTAGGTTTATTAGTTATTAGTTTTATAATTAGTTATTTATTATTATTTTTTGTTTTTATTAGTTATTAGTTAGTTATTATTATTAGTTTTAATTAGTTATTTTTAGTATTTTAGTTTTTATGGTTATTTATTAGTTTAGTTATTTGTTTTAGTTTTATTATTATTATTAGTTATAAGGTTTTTTTTAGTTTTATTAGTTATTATTAGTTAGTTAGTTTTAGTTAGGTTATCTATTTATTAGTTATTATTAGTTATTAGCTACTAGTTTTAGTTATTTATTATTAAGTTTTATTAGTTTATTATTAGTTTTTATTAATTATTATTTATTTTATTTAGTTTTATTATTTATTATTATTAAGTTTATTAGTTAGTTAGTTTTTTATTTTAGTTTTGGTAGTTAGTTTTTTTTTAGTTAGTTTTATTTGTTTTAGTTTTATTATCTTTTTGTTTTATTATTTTAGTTTAGTTATTTATTATTAGTTTTATTATTATGTTTAGTTATTATTTTTATTATTAGTTCATTATTATTAGTTTAATTATTTGATTTTATTATTATTAGTTTGTTTAGTTATTAGTTATTTAGTTAGTTTTTATTAGTTTTAGTTATTTAGTTATTAGGTTTTAGTTAGTTATTAGTTAGTTTCATTTAGTTATTTTTATTAGTTTAGTTTATTAGGTTATTTATTTATTTTATTATTTTATATTTAGTTTTTTTATTATTAGTTAGTTTTTTTCATAGTAAGTCAATTATTTAGTTTTATTAGTTATTATTACTTAGTTATTAGTTTAGTTTATTAGTTTTTTATTAGTTAGTTTTTGTTTTTTAGTTTTTTAGGTATGAGTTATTATTATTAGTTAGTATATTATTATTAGTTAATAGTTATTAGTTAGTTAGTTTAGATTTTTAGTTTTATTAGTTATTATTAGTTCTTTAGTTTAGTTAGTTATTTATTATTTAGTAAGTTATTAGTTATTAGTAGTTATTATTAGTTAGTTATTAGTTTGGCTAGTTATTATTATTATTATTATTTTTAGTTATTAGTTTATTATTATTTTATTATTTTATTTATTAGTTTATTATTACTTATTAGTTTTAGTTAATTATTATTAGTTTATTATTATTATTTTTATTAGTCTTAATTAATTATTGTTATTATTAGTTATTAGTTTAATTTTAGTTTAGTTAATTATTTTATTATTAGTTATTAGATTATTTTAGTTATCAATTTTTAGTTATTATTATTAGTTATATTAACAATTATTACCAATTAGTCATTAGTTATTATTAGTTTAGATATTATTATTATTATTATTATTATTATTATTATTATTATTTTTTTAGTTTTATTTTATTATTAGCTATTTGGTATTTATTAGTTTTATTTTATTATGCATTATTATTATTAGTTATTACTATTAGTTTAGTTAATTATTATTAAGATAGATTTTAGATTTTATCATTATTAGTTTATTTTAGTTATTTATTTAATTATTATTAGTTATTATTCTATTACTTAGGTTTTATTATTAGTTAATTATTACTATTAGTTTAGTTAGGTTTTATTAGTTATTATTTTATTAAGATATTTTAGTTTTAATTATTTAGTTATTAGTTATTAATTATTATTAGTTATTATTAGTTAGTTATTATTAGTTCATTTTATTATTAATTTTAGTTAGTTTAATTAGTTATTAGTTATTTAGTTTAGTTATTTTTAAATTTATTAGCTTATTAGTTATTAGTTATTAGTTTTTTAGTTATTAATTAGTTATTAATTTAGTTATTAGTTATTAGTTTGTTAGTTTTATTATTTTAGTTGTTTAGTTATTAGTTATTATTAGTTATTATTTTATTATTCATAATTATTTTATAGTTATTATTTATTTAATTTAGTTTTAATTTATTATTTTATTAGTTTAGTTTATTAGTTTATTAATTTAGTTAGTTTTTATTAGCTATTAGTTATTAGTTATTAGTTTATTATTATTATTATTAGTTTTAGTTTTTAGTTATTAGTTTAGCTATTTATTAGTTTTATTAGTTATTAGTTAGTTTAGTTTTATTAGTTAGTTACTATTTAGTTTAGTTATTTATTATTAGTTCTTAGTTATTATTAGTTATTAGTTTATTAGTTTTTTTTAGTTTAGTTATTACTATTATTAGTTAGTTATTATTAGTTTAGTTACTATTTAGTAATTAGTTGGTTAATAGTTTATTAGTTGATTATCATTTGTTATTAGTTTATCAATTTTAATTAGTTATTTATTTAGTTATTATTAGTATTAATTATTTAGTTTTAGTTATTATTTATCAATTTTAATTATTTATTTAGTTATTATTATTATTAATTATTTAGTTTTTAGTTTATTATTAGGTTTAGTTATTAGTTCTTTTAGTTAGTTAGTTTTTTTAGTTTTATTGATTTTTAGTTGTTTAGTTTATTATTATTAATTATTCTTATTTATTATTTATTAGTTATTCATTTATTAGTTTATTAGTTATTTATTATTATTATTATTTTAATTTTTTATTAGTTTTATTATTAGTTATTATTATTAATTTATTATTTTAGCTATTATTTATTATTTTATTAGGTTTAGTTTAGTTTTTTAGTTTATTTTATTATTAGTTTTAATTAGTTATTAGTTAGTTATTAGTTTAGTTTATTTTTAGTTATTATTAGTTTTTAGTTTATTAGTTATTTAGTTAATTAGTTTATTTATTATTTAATTTAGTTTTTATTAGCTATTAGTTTTTTGGTTTTATTATTTTATTAGTTATTAGTTTAGTTTATTTATTTATTTTATTATTAGTTATTACTAGTTAATATTTTATTACTTTTAATTATTAGTTTTCTATTAGTTAGTTATTAAGTTATATTATTAGTTTAGTTAGTTTAGTTATTATTAATTACGTTATTAGTTATTAGTTTTTTTATTTAGTTATTTAGTTTTACTATTAGTTATTAGTTTATTTTTTTAGTTAGTTTTATTAGTTATTTATTTATTTTTATTATTTAGTTATTAGTTAGTTTTTATTTAGATATTAGTTTAATTATTTATTAGTTAGTTTTACTTATTATTAGTTTTAGTTTAGTTTTTAGTATTTTTATTTAATTATTATTATTAGTTTTATTATTTATTATTATAATTTATTAGTTATTAGTTTATAATTATATTATTAGTTATTAGTAAGTTATTATTTTAGTTATTATATAGCTATTAATAGTTTAGTTATTTCATATTTTATTAGTTAGTTTAGTTTATTTTATTAGTTTTTTATATTTATTTATTATTAGTTTTATTAGTTTTTATTAGTTTTTTATTAGTTAGTTAATTTATTATTAGTTTATTTATTTATTTATTATTAGTTTTATATTAGTTTTTTATTAGTTAGTTAATTTATTTATTTAGTTATTAGTTAATTTATTATTAGTTTTATTAATTTTATAAGATGGTGGTAAGACCTGCAATGACTTATGGTGCACAATGTTGGCCAATAAAGAGAAGCATAAGACTAGGTTAAGTGTTACACAGATGAGGATGCTCAGGTGGATGAGTGGCTTTACTCTTAGAGATAAAATGTGAAATAAAAGAAAAGTTGGAGTAGCTCCAAAGGGTGATAAGATTAGAGAGTCACCAGATGGTTTGGCCACATAAAGCATCGTCTGATGATCTCGTTAGAGATGATGAATTAGATTTGCCTTATGTTAAGAAAGGCAGGTAGACCCAAAGACTTGGCTAAGATGTATAAAAATGACCTAAGTATACTTGAATTAAATGAGAATTTGACACATAATAGACACAAATGGAGATGAATGATTCATGCAAATTTAATCCTACCTTGGATAAAGGCTTGTTGTTGTTGTTGTTGTTGTATTTTTTTATTTATTATTTTATTAGGTTCTAATTATTAGGTTCAGTTAGTTATTATTTAGTTATTTAGTTTATTAATTTTAGTTTATTAGTCATTTATGATTTAGTTTATAAGTTTATTAGTTAGTTTAGTTATTAGTTTAGTTTTTAGTTATTATTAGTTAGTTATTTAGTTATTAGTTTAATTAGTATTAGGTTTAGTTTTAGTTAGTTATGTAGGTTTTATTAGTTATTAGTTATTATTTAGTTTTATTAATTATTAGTTATTAGTTTAGTTTAGTTATTATTAGTTATAGCTATTATTATTATTAGTTAGTTTAGTTAGTTTTATTATTATTATTATTAGTTGTTAGTTAGTCTCATTAGTCAATTATTTTATTAGTTTATTAGTTAATTAGTTTTAGTTTAGTATTAGTTTTATTATTATTATTTGTTTATTATTATTATTAGTTTAGTGATTATTTTTTAGTTATTTATTAGTTATTTTTAATTTTTTATTATTAGTTCTTATTATTAGTTAGTTATTTTTATTATTATTAGTATATTAGTTAATTATTAGTTTATTAGTTTTATTAGGTTTAGTTATTAGTTATTTATTTATTAGTTAATTAGTTTTAGTTAGTTATTATTTAGTTTTTATTTTTATTAGTCAGCTAGTTATTAGTTTTAATCTTTATTAGTTTTAGTTATAGTGTATTATTATTAGTTAGTTAGTTAGTTTAGTTAGTTATTTATTAGTTATTATTTTAGGTAGTTTTAGTTTATTAAGTTTAGTTATTTATTATTATTATTATTTACTTAGTTGATTAGTTAGTTTTTAACATTTAGTTCTTTAGTTAGTTATTAGTTATTTTAATATTAGTTAGTTATTCCATTTTAGTTAGTTTAGTTTAGTATATTATTAGTTATTAGTTTAGTTTTAATTGTTATTATTATTAGTTTAGTTTTATTAGCTTTAGTTATTAGTTAGTTTTAGTTAGTTATTAATTATCATTAGTTAGTTAGAATTATTATTAGTCTTTAGGTTTTAGTTAGTTAGTTTTGATTAGTTTTATTATCTTTTAGTTAGTTTTAGTTCTAGTTTTAGTTATTAGTTATTAGTTTTTATTAGTTAGTTAGTTTTAGTTATTAGATTTTTAGTGTTTATTAGTTTTAGTTAGTAGTTTTAATTATTAGTTATTATTAAGTTATTTATTAGTTTAGTTATTTTTAATTATTTAGTTATTAGTTATTTTTTTATTTAGATATTATTAGGTTTATTAGTTATTAGTTTTAGTTTAGTTTATTAGTTATTATTTAGGTTAGTTTTAGTTTAGTTATTAGTTAGTTTATTAGTTTTATTAGTTATTAGGTTTAGTTTTTATTAGTTATTTGTTTAGTTATTAGTTATTAGTTAGTTATTTTTTTATTAGTTTATTAGTTTAATAGTTTAATAGTTTTAGTTCATTTAGTTTTAGTTTATTATTTTATTAGTTTTAGTTATTTAGTTTTATTAGTTATTATTAGTTATTTAGTTTATTACTAGTTTATTAGTTTTGTTAGTTTATTAGTTTATTAGTTTAGTTAGTTATTATTATTAGTTATTAGTTATTAGATTAGTTAGTTTATTTTTTAGTTATTAGTTTATTAGTTAGTTAGTTTTATTGTTAGTTTAGTTATTTAGTTTGTTTTTTTAGTTTTATTTATTAGTTAGTTAGTTATTCTTATGATTAGTTTTAGTTTTTATTTATTAGTCAGTTTTATTAGTTTTAGTTCTTAGGTTTATTTTTATTATTAGTTATTTAGTTATTAGTTAGGTTTACTTATTAGTTATAGGTTTATTTTTATTAGTTTTTAGTTTAGTTAGTTTTATTAATTAGTTATTAGTTTATTTTTTATTATTATTAGTTAGTTATTATTTAGTTTATTATTAATTATTATTAGTTTATTATTTATTAGTTATTATTAGTTAGTTATTTATTTAGTTTATTAATTTTAGTTATTAGTTAGTTAGTTATTTAGTTTATCTGTTATTATGTATTAGTCATTAGTTAGTTAGTTTTAGGTTATTTTTTTAGTTAGTTATTTTTCAATTTTAGTTTTAGTTAGTTATTAGTTTATTAGTTATTAGTTATTTTATTAATTTTTATTAGTTACTTTGGTTAGTTTATTAGTTATTAGTTTAGTTAGTTTTAGTTTATTAAATTTATTAGATATTATTAATTATTAGTTTATTAGTTAGTTTTAGTTTATTATTATTATTAGTTAGTTTAGTTTATTTTTTTAGTTATTTAGTTAGTTTATTAGTTTTTAGTTATTATTAGTTTGTTTTGTAGTTATTAGATAGTTTAGTTATTTAGGTTTAGTTATTAGTTTAGATATTAGTTATTTAGCTATTATTAGTTTTAGTTAGTTATTAGTTATTATTATTTAGTTTATTAGTTTATTAGTTTAATTATTATTAGTTTTTAGTTAGTTTAGTTAATTAGTTATTTAGTTTATTAGTTTATTAGTTTTATTAGATATTTAGTTTTTAGTTTTTAGTTTTTAATTATTAGTTTATTAGTTTTTAGTTTTATTACCTTTTTATTAGTTAGTTTTATTTAGTTAGTTTAGTTTATTATTATTAGTTTAAGTTATTAATTTAGTTTATTAGGTTTATTTTTAGTTAGTTATTAGTTCTTAGTTTTATTAATTAATTTATTAGTTATTATTAATTTTATTAGGTATTATTTTAGTTAGTTTTTAGTTATTTATTTAGTTATTATTATTATTATTATTATTATTATTATTATTATTAGTTTGTTATTATTAGTTATTAGTTTAGTTTTATTAGTTTAATAGTTTTATTTTTAGTTATTAATTTAGTTTTAGTTATTTTTAGTTATTATTGCTTTATTAGGTTTTTGTTTATTAGTTTTAGTTAGTTTTATTAGTTATTATAGTTAGTTTAGTTTAATTATTTTAGTTAGTTTATTAGTTTTTTGGTTTATTATTATAAGTTTTTATGAGTTATTTAGTTATTTATTAGTTTATTATTAGTTATTTTATTTTATTAGTTTTTATTAGGTTTATTATTTTTATTATTATTATCATTATTAGTTAGTTATTAGTTATTAGTTTACTTATTAGTTTTAATTATTATTTATTAGTGATTAGTTTAGTTATTATTATTAGTTTTGTTTAGTTTTATTATTTAGTTATTAGTTAGTTATTTTAGTTTTATTAATTAGTTATTATTATGTTATTATTATTTATTATTATTATTATTTATTACTTAGTTATTAGTTATTAGTTTATTTATTATTTAGTTATTTAGTTTAGTTTTAGTTTAGTTTATTATTTTATTATTATTTAGTTTAGTTTATTATTTTATTTAGTTTAGTTTTAGTTTATTTTTTTGTTAGTTATTTAGGTAATATTATTAGTTAGTTATTATTATTATTATTATACTTTTATTAGTTATTATTATTAGTTATAATTTTACTTTGGCATAATTTATTATTTAGTTTATTAGTTTTATTAATAGTTATTATTAGTTTAGTTTTTCAGTTAGTTATTTAGTTATTATAAGTTAGTATTTTAGTTTATTATTGTTATTATTAGTTTATTAGTTATTAGTTAGTTTTTATTATTAGTTATTAGGTTTATTATTAGTTAGTTAGTTTTTAGGTATTTATTAGTTTGATTATTATTTTCATTATTAGTTTTAGTTTATTAGTTATTTAATTTTTAGTTATTATTTGTTTATTTGTTTATTAGTTTATTTTAGTTAGTTTAGTTTTACTAATTAGTTATTATTATTAAATTTAGTTAATTTTTATTAGTTATTTAGTTTAGTTATTAGTTTTTTTTAGTTTTTTGATTTTTATGATTATTGATTAGTTTAATTAGTTTTAGTTTTATTATTATTAATTATTAGATTTTTTATTAGTTTTATTAGTTATTATTAGTCACTTAGTTTTAGTTTGTTTTTATCAGTTATTTAGTTTAATTATTAGTTTTTTTAATTTTTATGGTTATTTATTAATTATTAGTTTTTATAGTTTTATGGTTATTTATTAATTTAGTTATTAGTCTTATTATTAGTTATTAGGTTTTTTTTATTAGTTTTTTATTATTTTATTAGTTATTATTAGTTAGTTATAGTTAGTTATTTATTTATTTTATTATTATTATTAGTTATTTATTATTTAGTTTTATTAGTTTTATTATTAGCTATTATTAGTTATTATTATTTATTTTATTTAGTTTTTATTATTATTATTAGTTTATTAGTTAGTTAGTTTTAAGTTTAGTTATTAGGTTTAATTTTTAGTTAGTTAGTTTTTTTATTAATTTATTAGGTTTCATTATTTAATTATTTGGTTTTATTAGTTATTTATTATTATTTTAATTATTAGGTTTAGTTATTATTTTTATTATCAGTTAATTATTATTAGTTTTATTAGTTAGTTTAGGTATTAGCTATTTATTTAGTTTTTTTTAGTTTTTATTTATTGTTGTAGTTAATTATTAGTTTTTATTTAGTTATTTTTATTAGTTTAGTTTATTAGATTTTTATTAGTTTTTTATTTAGTAATTTATTATTATTTATTTATTTATTAGTTAGTTAGTTATTTAGTTTTATTAGTTATTATTTTAGTTTATTAGTTAGTTAGTTATTTAGTTTTATTTATTATTCTTTATTTATTATTAGTTAGTTATTTAGTTATTTATTAGTTACTAGTTAATTTTAGTTACTATTTTAGGTTATTAGTTTACTTATTATTTAGTTTAGCTATTTATTATTAGTTATTAGATTAGTTAGTTTTTATTAGTTAGTTATTAGTTTTTTTATTATTAGTTATTATTAGTTAATTATTAATTTATTAGTTCTTAGTTAGTTAGTTATTAGTTTATTTAGTTTATTAGTTATTAGTTAATAGTTATTAGTTATTTAGTTTAATTATTAGTTTAGTTATTATTATTAGTTATTAGTTGTTAGTTTAGTTTTTAGTTTAGTTATTATTAGTTATTAGTTTAGTTTTATAAGTTTTTGTTAGTTATTAGTTTTATTAATTAGTTTAGTTATTAATATTATTAGTACTTAGTTTAATTTTATTATTAGTTTTATTAAGCATTTAGTTATTAGTTAGTTTAGTATTAGTTTATTTTATTAGTTATTATTAGTTATTAGTTTTATTAGTTTGGTTTTTTTAGTTAATTTATTTTTATTAGCTATTATTTTTATTATTATTAGTTTATTAGTTTTATTTTATTTAGGTTTTATTTTTATTAGTTTTAGTTATTACTTATTTGTTCGTTATTTATTAGTTTAGTGATTATTAGTTATTTAGTTATTAGTTATTTGTTTTATTAGTTATTAGTTTTAGTTTATTTATTAGTTAGTTTATTAGTTTTACTATTTATTAGGTTTAGTATTTATTAGTTATTATTTTGGTTATTAGTTTTTTGGTTTAGTTATTAGTTTATTAGTTATTTAGTCTTTGTTAGTTTTTTTTTTTAGTTATTAGTTAGTTATTATTTTATTAGTTTATTAGTTATTTAATAGTTGTTTATTTAGTTTAATTTTTTTTTTTTTTTTTTTTTTTTATTATTATTAGTTAGTTATTTTTATTATTATTAGTTAGTTATTTTTATTATTATTAGTTAGTTATTTTTATTATTATTAGTTAGTTATTTTTATTATATGTTTACTAGTTTTATTAGTTTATATATTTATCAGTTTATTTAGTTATTAGTTAGTTTATTTATTAATCATTAGTTTATTAGTTAGCTAGTTTTATTAGCTTAGTTATTTAGTTTAGTTTTTTAATTTTATTTATTAATTAATTAGTTAGTTATTAGTTATTATTATTATTAGTTTTAGTTTTTATTTATTAGTTTTTATTAGTTTTATTAGTTTTAATTTCAGTTTAGTTTTATAATAATTTTAGTTATTATGAGTTATTAAGTTTAGTTATTAGTTATTAGTTTATTTTATTTGTCTTATTTTAGTTTAGTTAGTTTTATTACTAGTTGTTATATCTTCATTATTATTAGTTTAGTTATTATTTAGTTTATTATTACATTATTCTAGTTAGTTATTTTAGTTATTTAATTTTATTATTTTTGTTAGTTAGTTATTTAGTTTATTATTATCATTATTATTAGTTAGTAAGTCTTAGGTTTTTTTTAGTTAGTTTATTTAGTTTAGTTTTATTAATATAAGTTTTAGTTATTATTATCATTAGTTTTGTTAGTTTTATTAGTTTATTAGTTTAGTTAGTTTTGTTTTATTAGTTTATTAGTTATTATTAGTTATTAATATTAGTTAGTTTTATTTTATTATTATTAGTTAGTTTAGTTTATTACTTTATTAGTTTAGTTATTTAGATAGTTTTGTTAGTTATTATAGTTAGTTTAGTTTATTTTAGTTTTTTTATTAGTTTTTTAGGTTTATTATTATTAGTTTTTATTAGATATTTACTTATTTATTAGTTAGTTATTATTATTAGTTTATTATTATTTTATTTTCTTTTATTTGTTTTTATTAAGTTTATTATTAGTTTATTATTATTATTAGTTATTAATTTTAATTATTATTTATTAGTTATTAGTTTAGTTATTATTATTAGTTTAGTTTAGTTTTATTATTTAGTTGTTAGTTTGTTATTTTAGTTTACTAGTTAGTTATTATTATGTTATTATTATTTATTAGTTAGTTATTAGTTATTACTTTATTTATTATTTAGTTATTTAGTTTAGTTTTAATTTATTAGTTAGTTTATTAGTTTAGTTATTTAGTTTAGTTTTTTAGTTTATTTTATTATTAGTTATTAGTTAGTTAGTTATTATTAGTTATTATTAGTTATTAGCTATAGTTAGGTTTAGTTTTTGTTATTATTTAGTATATTAATTTTTATTATTAGTTATTATTAGTTATTATTAGTGTATTTTTAGTTAGATATTTAGTTATTATTAGTTAGTTTTTTAGTTTATTATTATTATTAGTTTATTAGTTATTAGTTAGTTTTTTATTATTAGTTATTAGTTTTATTATTAGTTAGTTAATTTTTAGGTTTTTATTATTTGTATTATTATTTTAGTTATTAGTTTTATTTTATTTGTTTTTTAGTTTAGTTATTTAGTTATTAGCTATTATTAGTTTATTAATTTATTTTAGTAAGTTTAGTTTTATTAGTTAGTTATTATTAGTTTAGTTAGTTTTATTAGTTATTAGTTATTAGGTTTCTTTATTTTAGTTTTATGGTGATTTATTTTATTAGTTATAGTTTTATAATTATTAGTTATTAGGTTTTTTTTAGTTTTATTTATTGTTACTAGTTAGTTTTAGTTAGTTATTTATTAGTTATTATTATTATTATTATTTAGTTTTGTTAGTTTTATATGTTAGTTATTAGTTATTATTATTTTATTTAGTTTAATATTTATTATTATTAAGTTTATTAGTTTTAGTTTTAGTTTAGTTATTAGGTTTTATCTTAGTTATATTAGTTTTTATTAGTTAATTAGGTTTTATTATTTAGTTATTTGGTTTTATTTATTATTTATTTTAATTATTTATTTTTTATTTATTATTAGGTTTAGTTATTATTCTTATTATTAGTTAGTTATTATTAATTTTATTAGTTAGTTTAGTTATTAGTTATTTAGTTAGTTTTTTATTAGTTTTAGTTATTTAGTTATTAGGTTTTAGTTAGTTATTAGTCAATTTTATTTAGTTATTTTTATTAGTTTAGTTTATAAGGTTTTTTATTAGATTTATTTTTTTAATTAGTTATTTATTATTAGTTAGTTTTTTATTAGTTAATTATTTTATTTTATTATTTATTATTATTTATTTATTATTTTAGTTTTTTAATTTTTTATTAGTTAGTTTTAGTTTTTTAGTTTTTTAGTTTTTAAGTTTAGTTATTTAGTTTTTTAGTTATTAGTTTTAGTTAGTTAGTTATTATTAGTTATTAGTTGTTAGTTTTTTTTTAGTTTTATTAGTTATTTTAGCTATTTTAGTTATTTATTATTAGTTTTGTTAGTTATTAATTAGTTATTTATTATTTAGTCAGTTATATGTAATTAGTCTATTATTAGTTAGTTATTAGCTAATTAGTTATTATTTTATTAGATAGTTTATTATTACTAGTTATTTATTAGTTTATTAGTTTATTAAATTTATTATTATTTTAGTTATTATTAAGTTATTAGTTTTTTTTGTTATTAGTTTATTAGTTATTATTATTTTTTCATTATAAGTTATATTAGTTAGTATAATTTATTAGTTTTATTAGTTTATTATTATTAGTTTAGTTATTATTAGTTTATTTTTATTAGTTAATAGTTAGGTTATTTTAATTATTATTACTTAATTTAGTTTATTTATTTTAGTTTAGTTAGTTATTACTTTTATTATTAGTTTTTAGTTTTTAATTTTATTTTTGGGATATTGGGCTTTTATTAGCTTATTAGTTTATTAGTTTAGTTATAAAGTTTGCTTATTTTACTATTAATTTAGTTAGTTATTTTATTTATTATTAGTTATTTTAGTTTAGTTATTATTTAGTTTGTTTTATTAGTTTAATTTAGTTGGTTTACTTAGTTATTGCTTTTTATTTATTAAGTAGTTTTATTACTCAATATTTATTTATTTATTTATTAGTTTATTATTATTTTGTTTATTGTTATTAAATAGTTAGTCATTATTAATTAGATATTAGTTTATTATTAGTTTATTAGTTTGGTTATTAGTTTTTATTAGTTAGTTATTTGTTTAGTTATTATTTAGGTTTAGTTAGTTTTAGTTATTACTAGTTTTAGTTTATTACTTTTTATTATATTATTATTATTACTATTAGTTTGTTTTTACTTTTATTATCTATTATTAGTTAGTAGTTATTTTATTTTATTTAGTTTTATTATATAGTTTTAGTTATTATTATTGGTTTAGTTTAATATTATATTATAGTTATTAGTTTAATTATTACTAGCTAGTTAGTTTTAGTTTAGTTAGTTATTTATTATTAGTTTTTAGTTTTTTTATTTTTAGTTAGTTAGTTTAGTTATTAGTTATATTAGTTTGCTTTTAGTTGGTTATTATTACTATTTATTAGTTATTAGTTAGTTATTATTTTTTTTATTATTAGTTATTTTAGTTTATTAGTTTAGTTAGTTATTTATTTTTTTATTATTAGGTTTTTAGTTAGTTATTAGTTTATTAGTTAGTTTTTAATTTAGCTAGTTTATTTAGTTAGTTTTATTTTTAGTTATTATTAATATATTAGTTTAGTATTAGTTATTTGTTTATTATTTTATATTAGTTTATTATTATTATTATTATTATTATTTTATTATTATTATTATTATTATTATTAATTATTAGTTTAGTTTATTAGTTATTAGTTAGTTATAATCTTTTAGTTTTATTTGTTATTTAGTTATTAATTTTATTAGTTTTTTATTAGCTAACTATTTATTGGTTAGTTTATTTATTTATTTAGTTATTAGTTTATTAGGTTTTTAGTTAGTTTAGTTATTTATTTTTATTAGGTTTATTATTAGTTATTTTTGTTTTTTATTTAGTTTATTTATTAGTTTTATTATTTAGTTATTATTATTAGTTATTAGTTATTATTATTTATTATAAGTTATTAGCTTAGCTTTTAGTTTATTAGTTAGTTATTAGTTATTATTTATTTTATTATTAGTTTAGTTATTAGTTTTTTAGTTTTATTATTTATTTATTAGTTTAGTTTTTATTAGTTATTAGTTAGTTGTTATTATTACTTTAGTTATTATTTAGTTTTAGTTATTATTATTATTAGTTATTAGTTTTAGTTAGGTTAGTTATTTATTAGTTATTATTATTACTTTTATTAATTATTTAATTTGTTTATTATTATTATTAGTTTTAGTTTATTAGTTTATTAGTTCATTAGTTTTGTAGGTTTTATTATTAGTTAGTTTAGTTAGTTTTATTTGCTATTAGTTTAGTTATTTAGTTTAATATTATTAGTTATTATTAGTTAGTTTATTAGTTAGTTTGTTTAGTTTAATATTATTATTATTGTTATTATTTGTTATCAGTTTATTAGTTTAGTTAGTTTTATTAGGTTTTAGTTTTTATTTAGTTATTAGTTTTTTAGTTTATTATTAGTTTATATTATTATGTTTTATTAGTTTATTAGTTATTTAGTTTAGTCTTTTTATTTTTATTTATTAGGTAGTTAGTTAGTTATTAGTTATTATTATTATTAGTTTAGTTTTATTAGTTTTAGTTATTTTGTTTAGTTTTATAATTAGTTATTTAGTTATTATTTGTTATTAGTTAGGTTTAGTTATTAGCTATGAGTTTATCTTATTAGTTTCTTAGTTTTAAGTTTAGTTAGTTTTATTAGTTAGTTATTAATTTATTTTTTATTATTATTAGTTAGTTATTATTTAGTTTACTATTAGTTATTATTATTAATTAGTTAGTTATTATTATTTATTTAGTTTATTAGTTTTAGTTATTTTTTAGTTAGTTAGTTATTTAGTTTATTTATTATTATTTATTAGTTATTAATTAATTAGTTTTAGTTTAATTTTTTTATTTAGTTATTATTTAGTTTTTAGTTTTAGTTTATTATTATTTTATTTGCTACTAGTTATTTTACTAGTTTTTATTAGTTAGTTTAGTTAGTTTTAGTTTATTAGTTCTATTATTTATTATTAGTTATTAGTTTATTAGTTATTTTAGTTTATTATTATTATTAGTTAGTTTAGTTTATTAGTTTATTAGTTTAGTTATTTAGTTAGTTTATTAGTTTTTAATTATTATTAGTTAGTTTTTTAGTTATTAGTTATTTTAGTTATTTAGTTTTAATTATTAGTTTAGTTATTAGTTATTTAGTTATTATTAGTTTTAGTTAGTTATTATTAGTTTTTAGTTATTTTAGTTATTTAGTTTATTAGTTTATTAGTTTTATTAGTTATTTAGTTTTTAGTTATTAGTTATTAGTTATTAATTTAGTTTTATTAGTTATAATTATTAGTTTTATTATTAGTTATTGTTATTAGTTATTAGTTTAGTTTTATTATTTTTATTAGTTTATTTAGTTAGTTTATTAGTTATATTTTATAGTTATTTGTTATTAGGTTTAGCTATTAGTTATTAGTTTAGTTTTAGATATTATTATTAGTTATTAGTTATTATAAGTTTGTTAGGTTTTAGTTTATTAGTTTTTGTTAGTTTTATTAGTTATTATAGTTAGTTTAGTTTATTTATTCTAGTTAGTTTATTAGTTTATTAGGTTTATTAATATTAGGTTTTATTAGTTATTTAGTTATTTATTAGCTAGTTATTATTATTATTAGTTATTTTATTTATTTATTATTAGTTTAATTATTATTATAATTATTTGGTTATTAGTTATTATTATTAGTTATTAGTTTAGTTATTATTATTAATTTAGTTTATTATTATTTTAGTTATTAGTTAGTTATTTTAGTTTTATTAGTTAGTTATTATTATGTTATTATTATATATTAATTAGTTATTAATTATTAGTTTATTTATTATTTAGTTACTTAGTTTAGTTTATTATTAGTTTTAAGTTATTTATTAGTTTAATAATTAGTTTATTTATTTAGTTATTTAGTTTAGTTTTAGTTAGTTTTTTATTAGTTAGTTATTATTATTTATTTTATTGTGGGTTATTATTATTATTATTAGTTTATTTAGTTAGTTAGTTAGTTTTTAGATTTATTATTATTATTATTATTATTATTATTATTATTATTATTATTATTATTATTATTATTAGTTTATTAGTTATTAGTTAGTTTTTTATTATTAGTTTATTATAAGTTAGTTAGTTTAGGTTTTATTAGTTTTATTATTATTTTAGTTATTAGTTTTATTTAGTTTTTTAGTTTAGTTATTTAGTTATTAGTTATTATTAGTTGATTCGATTTTTTAGTAAGTTTAGTTTTATTAGTTAACTATTATTATTAGTTTTAGTTAGTTTTTATTAGTTATTAAGTTTAGTTATCAGTTTTTTTAGTTTTTATGGTTATTTATTTAGTTTAGTTATTAGTTATAGTTTTATAATTATTAATTATTAGGTTTTTTATTAGTTTTATTTATTTTATTATTTATTGTTAGTTAGATAGTTTTAGTTAGGTTATTTATTTATTAGTTATTATTAGTTATTAGTTATTAGTTATTTATTATTTAGTTTTATTAGTTTATTATTAGTTATTATCAGTTATTATTTATTTTATTTAGTTTTATTATTTATTATTATTAGGTTTGTTAGTTAGTTAGTTTTAAGTTTAGTTATTAGGTTTAATTTTTAGTTAGTTAGTTTTTTTATTAGTTATTTAGTTTTACTAGTTATTTAGTTTAATTATTTATTATTAGTTTTATTATTAAATTTAGTTATTATTTTTATTATTAGTTAGTTATTATTTATTTTATTAGTTAGTTTTATTATTATTAGTTAGTTTAATTATTAGTTATTTAGTTAGTTTTTATTAGTTATTAGGTTTTAGTTCATTATTAGTCTATTTTATTTAGTTATTTTTATTAGTTTAGTTTATTAGTTTTTTATTAGTTTTATTTGTTTTATTTAGTTATTTATTAATAGTTAGTTTTTTATTAGTTAGTTAGTTATTTAGTTTTATTTGTTATTATTATTTAGTTATTATTTTAGTTTTTTAGTTTTTTATTAGTTAATTTTAGTTTTTAGTTTAGTTATTTAGTTATTTATTATTAGTTTAGTTAGCTATTTTATTAGTTATTAGTTAGTTAGTTATTTAGTTTAGTTATTAGTTTAGTTAGTTTATTAGCTAGTTTAGTTATTAGTTTTTATTTATTAGTTAATTTTTATTTATTTTAATATTTATTTATTTATTTATTAGTTTATTATTATTAGGTTTATTATTTATTAGTTAGTTAATTATTAGTTTATTATTAGTTTATTATTTTATTATTATTATTTTTATTAGTTACTTATTTATTATTAGTTATTATTTAGGTTTAGTTAGTTTTAGTTATTAGTTAGTTTTTAGTTTTTATTAGTTATTAGTTAGTTTTATTAGTTATTATTATTATTATTATTAGTTATTAGTTTCTTTACTTTTATTATTTATTATTTGTTAGTTAGTTAGTTATTATATTTAGTTTTATTAGTTATTAATTCTTAGTTATTATTATTATTATTTAGTATAGTTTATTAGTTAGTTATTAGTTTTTAGTTTAGTTATTATTAGCTAGTTAGTTTTAGTTTAGTTAGTTATTTATTATTAGTTTTATTTATTCTATGTAGTTATTATTATTACTTATTGGTTTATTAGTTTATTGTTATTAGTTCTTAGTTAGTTATTAGTTTATTAGGTTTATTATTAGTTTACGAAATCACTTTCCACAGAGTAAATTCAGTCACAAGGGCGGCCATAATAAAAGACCTAGATCTACCAGAAGACTATGCACAGTCAGCTACCTAAGACAAGCACTAGAAGATCTGCCACTTGAAGAATACGGTCTCATGCTTAGCAAAGACCTTGGATGGAGGTATGCTGTTAAACTCCCTTCTGAACAGGAAAACTGCCCCCATAACTGGGAGCAAAATAAGCCTATAGAAGGCCCATATGGAAAATGCACGTACTGCGCCATCGTTACAAACATCACCATGAGAGTTTACTGCACAATTTGCAAAATCTCGCTGTCTGAAGCCAAATTCTACCTCCAAATAGAAGTCCAAAGAGTTAACACTCCAAACATACCAAACTAAGGATGCTCTCATCCACGAACCGATCAAATACTCGAGCACCTAATGTAAGAAAATAAGCTTAAAGGAACATGTACGTTTGGAGCCACAAAAAAAAGAATGCGAAGAGCTACTAACTCTAGATAAAGGAAAAAGAGCCATAGGGGAAGATGATGATGATGAAATTGATAATTACTCAGAGGTCAAAATCCTAAACGAAGCAGTAAAGGAGCAAGCCGAAAAACCTCCCAGGAAAGTGCTAAATCGACTGTATAATCTTATCATTTTCTTTAATGTATCTGAAGTGCAGCAGTTCCGAATTCAAGCAATTGTAGATACAAGTGCCACATCTTGTTGCGTAAACACTAAAGATGTCCCAAAAGAAGCGCAGGAAAAACTAAATTACCAAATCACTTTCCACGGAGTAAATTCAGTCACAAAGGCTGAAACAAAAATAAAGAACAGGACAATGACTATTGGGGAGCATAAATTCAGAATCCCACTAGTATACTGCATGGAAATGGATACAAAAGATGGGATCCAAATGCTACTCGGTTGTAATTTTTTACGAAGCCTAAATGGAGGAGTACGAATAGAAGGCAACGTCGTTACCTTCTACAAAGAAGTCACTCCCATAACAACTACCACAGAAATTGAGGTAACATCAAAACAAATTACTGAGCTGGAAATAGATTATGATTTCTATACCTCGTTGCAACCAGAATGGGTCCACCATCCATAAAACAGAACCCATTCATAAGGAAATTCAAAAACCTCTTACAACGGCTAGAAGCAAACGGATACATTGGGGAAGATCCGTTAAAACATTGGGCAAAAAACCAGGTACTATGTAAAATAGAAATTATTAACCTTGACATTACAATACAGGATAAACCGTTAAAGCATGTGACGCCCTTAATGCAAGAACAATTCAAGAAGCACATTGAAGGCCTCTTAGCATCAAGGTAATCGTGCCCAAAGAAAAGCGTGACATCGCACAATGGGTTAACTCGAACTTCAATTGACCCAGTAACGGGCAAAGAAGTAAAAGGAAAAGAAAGAATGGTCTTCAACTATAGATCGCTCAACGATAATACGTATAAAGACCGATCACCGCCAGTGGATAAATACATTTGAAAAGATCGGAATAGTCATCTATTCAAAATTTGACTTGAAAAGCGGATTCCACCGTGGCTATGCACCCATTCGAGAATGGACCACTTTTATAAGCCCCGACAGCCTCTATGAATGGCTTGTCATGCCATTCGGACTCAAAAATGCACCACTTTTAAAGGAAAATGGATAAGTGTTTCGAACACTGTTCTAATTTTTTAATTATTTATATTGATGATATTCTGATTTTCAGCAATGCCGAACAAGAGCACAAAAACCATTTGGAAGAATTCCTACGAATTGTGGAGAAAGAAGGTTTGATACTGTCACCAAGTAAAATGAAAATAGCAGCAAACCAAATAGACTTTTTGGGAGCAGTCATCGGGAATAGAAAAATCAAGCTGCAACCTCATATTATAAAAAGAATTGTAGATTTTCCCGAAGAAAAATTAAAGGAAAAACAAGGACTGCGATCATGGCTTGGAATACTAAACTACGCCAGATCATACATCCCCAATCTTGGCACTCTCCTAGGACCACTGTACGAAAAGAGATCCCCTCATGGCGACAAACGCATCAAAAGCCACGACTGAGAACTCATTCGAAAAATAAAAGCTATTGTTCAAAAGCTACCAAATCTGGAAATACCACCGGAAAATGCTTACATAATATTAGAAACCGACGGTTGCATGGAAGGATGGGGAGGTATCTGTAAATGGAAAACCAGAAAAGGTGACCCAAGGAATACAGAGAAAATCTGCGCTTATGCAAGCGGCAAATTCCCTACTATCAAGTCCACAATAGATGCAGAAATTTATGCATGCATGGAGACCTTGAGTGCTCTAAAAATTCATTATTTAGATAAAATGGAAATAACACTTAGAATGGATTGCCAGGCAGTAATTTCATTCTACAATAAAATGGCTCAAAATAAATCCTCACGAGTTCGGTGGCTCGCTTTCACTAACTACATCAGTGGCCTAGGGATTACAGTTAACTTTGAGCACATAGATGGGAAGAACAACGTCCTCGCCGATAATCTTTCTAGACTAACATTTGTTTTATGTGCGTGGAATAATTAAGAAGCAATCCACCCATATTCCCAAAATGGACGAATCAAGCAACCAACAAGGAAATAGGGAAAAGGACATATGGGAGATAGCGAAAAAATTCACCAAACTACAAAACTCCGGTGGATCGAGAAGCAACCTAGCACCAAAAGAATTTTTAATGAAAAATACAGCATCAACAAAGACGCACTCCAAGAATCTTTTGAAAAATATGTTGAAATCAAGGATGGACCAGACATCATATGGAAAGCATCATCATCTAGAAACGCTCCCTATCAAAAGGATGATATGCATGAAGACCTATTATTCGAGACATTCAATTTCCCGATCAAATTGGATGCATTTGACCAGCTCAGAAGAGCAGCCGGCCAGATCGAGAAAGAGCAGACTTCCATCGTCCTCAACGAAAGATCCTACCGCTAATATCAAAACAAGACTAATAAAGAGGGAGACAATCAGGAGGAAAAAGTAACGCATGGAAAGACCTCTACCCACAGGTACGCGACAACGAGAAAAGATTAAACGACATAATTCAGCAGCTTTCCAGCCTTATTGCCAAATCACATGGAAATCAAGTCTAAAGGAGCATAGTGGGCCCCTCCTCCACTCGTTCGCACATGACTCTGACAGAACTTTTCTAAAGGAGTATCAATTATTGTACCTTAAGCACATGGCGTGCCACCTTTATGCATTATTGTTGTAACTTTGGCACATAGCGTGCCACCTTTCTGTATTATTGTTGTACCTTTAGCATATGGTATGACAACTTTTATGAAAATCATGGGTGGAAAATCATGGGCAGCCAACGGTTCTAGAAAACCAAAGGCTTAGTGTTTTGGCTATAAATAGCCAGTATGTCCGAGTTGAAAACACACAACTCCTTCAGTTGAAGTTTTCTTCTCTATTAGGGTTTCCTTCTGCAAGCTTCCTTTTCTCTTTGTAAGTTCTTTCAAGTTTCAATATATTTCAGTTTGTTTTTATATTCATCTATTGGCAAAAGTTCTCTGTAACCCCAAGCCAACGATCCATAATTAAACTCTCTTTGGTATCGAGCCATGTTGGGCTAAAACTCTCTGTTTTGGGGAGACCATTTTGATCATCTTTTATATCTAGTTGTTATTTTACTCTTGATACTGGTAAGACGGCGGTGTCCGATCTTTTAGCAAGAACGGGACTCTTGAGATCGCTGAGAATAGTAGGCGCAGTCCGCAGGAGAAAAGAACTGATCAGGGTAGCACTGAAACTTACCTGTTAAGACTAAGATTTTCACCTGGATTTAATTTTTGATTAAAATTAGTCGAACCCAGAACACTCTCTTCCCAACTATTTTCTCCTTTACCTAATTTTATGAGTGATTGGAAGCTATCTTCTATTAGTTCGGATTATAAATCTGCTCTCTGTTCTACTGATTCTCTAGATCCACCATCTGTCGGGTTTATCAACCCAGCAGAAGCCTGCCTTAATAGTGCCTCAGCCTTCAGGACTATCGTTAAACAAAATAATACTTTAATCCAACTTCGCGGTCACAATTGAAAAAGTTAGGCATCTTGAAGAAAGGATAGACTTGATTCAAACTACCCTTCAGTCTTCTCCTAAGATTGCAGCAGATTCCAATGAAACCTTGATATTTGCCCTTCAAGACCAACTGCAGAGCCTTTCCCTTGGAAAATCAACCACACCACCCAAAACTTCTAACAAGAAGTTCTTCGTTTTCCAAAATCCAAGAGAAATCTTTCAAAAAGAAAAAGAAAAACAAAGGTCATCCAGTTAATATGGCCTCATCTTCTACCCGGACTATCTTGACCTCATTCAAGTTGAACCGCCTACATCCGATCCGTAGATGACCAAATCGGAGGGTCTGACTCAGAGACGGTTCATGTATGAGCTCCGGCCGAAAGGCCTTGACATAGAAGGTACCAACCGGCGGCGAAAGTCAACTTCCCACGATTACGAATCTCAATCTCAACAAATGGAGGCAAATCATCTATGAAGATGGTTGGATCTCGATCATGGCCAATATTCAGAAGACAATATGCCCTTATCCAACAGCTGACGACTCTTACAAGAAGGAATGCAACACATTCATCTCGGACTAATCATGGTACGAATACACGCATTACACAGAAGAGACGCGGGAACTACAGCATTAATAGTCCTTAGGGACACCAGGTGGCACTCCGACGTATCTAATATCGGTACTATGGAAATTGATCTGTCAGCCGGTACGCAATTGGTATACATCGCCCCTCACCTAATGCTCTCTATTCACTTCATGAATCATATTGAGCTCTCCATATTAACGCACGGCTATGAAGATTGGCAAGGAGGTGAATCTAACCTCCTAATCACAAAAGCCTTAGTAGCAAGATTAACAAATACAAGTCATACCGTATTCTGCTACAATGTCTCAAGCGTAGCTAATTATTTAGCGTCCCACGGATATCGGCTCCAGTGCCGTCACTCCATCTCGAATTACAAGGGCTCATGGAAAGCTACCGATGTAACTCATTACCTGTGTACCCAAATTTACAAACTTATCGTCAATTGATCGCTCCATCCCACTTTCATTCTTCTTCTTATACTCCTCATAATTCTCAAACCCGTACTGATAACCCATCCACCTCCTTGAATGATGATCATGATGAATTCGCTCTCATGGCCTACTTTGACGGCCCGATATGGGACGAATCAGATGATCAGGATATAAATAATGCGGAAGACTCTGACTTCTCACTCTTCCTTTACCTAAATAACTGCCTTAATGAAGCTCTACCAGCTTCTGCGGAATGTGGTGGGGAAATGCGATATCCTCCTCAGAAACTTCCAAAAACTCATTCTGACCTACTTGAAATACTCACTTCAACATCTTCTCAACCAATAAATGATTCCTGCTTTACCTTGAATGATCAATTAGCTGAACTCGATTATCCTAAGCTCCGAAAAATGGCCTCCAAGGCTGATCATTTATTTGCATCCGTATCATCCTCTTACTTACCTCCCAATGAACTGCCATGGGTCCCAAGTATGTATCCACCTGCCACATCCTCCACCTCCCATGGGTATACTCCGCCACCCACTTATTATCAAAATTACAAACCCAGAAGCTCAGACTTCAAGAAATCATATGGGCGAAATATGTGGAACTTACCATCAGCATTCAATAACCAAGGAGTATTATTGGTGCTACCTGAAGATTTCTCACTATAGGACGATGTAATCTCAAGGTGGGAGTCTATCACACTTAATCTCTTAAATGACAAACAGTTCCCGGACAACAAATCAAAGGTACTTTTCATCGAGAACCTACTCGGGGAGGATGAAAAGAAAATTTGGATTAAATGGCGGATGGCATGTGAGCACGAATACGAAAGACTGGTTAACATAGCAGATGATCCACAGAACGTCCTATCACAAATCAGGCGGATCATTTTATTAGAAGACCCCTATCAATGCTCGACAGAGGAGCAAAACTGAGCTTATCAAGATTTGGAAAGACTGGGGTGTGACCAGATTAAAAATATGTTCGAATATATGAATGATTATAAAACATTGGTGGCAAGATCCGTAAGGATGTACATTAATTCCGAGCTATCTGATAAATTTTTCAGAAAAATGCCTGCAATCCTCGGAGATGAAATTGAAGCCGCATTTAAAGCCAAATAGACGGTTGCACTACCGGATACGTTTTACTTATCAATACTTAGCTGATTTATGTAAAAAGGCGGTGATTCAGAGAGGAATCAAAGATCTGTCGATCTGTCAAAAGATACCTATCCCAGGGTATTACAACAACACAAGGAAATACGGGCTCCAAAAATCGAAAAATTACAAAGGTAAGCCCCACGACACCCATATCAGAGTAATAAAGAATAAAAATAAACCAAGATCAACCAAGTGTCGCTGCTATATCTGCGGAGATGAAGGACACTTTGCCCGTGAATGCAAAAATAAACGCGAAAATATGGCAAGGGCAGCCATAATAAAAGACCTAGATCTACCAGAAGACTATGATGTTCTCTCGGTAGACCTAAATGAAGACCCGTCCGATGCAATCTGCAGCATCTCGGAGGGAGAAGGCGCAAACACAGTCACCTACCTAAGACAAGCACTAGAAGATCTGCCAGTTGAAGAATACGGTCTCATGCTTAGCAAAGACCTTGGATGGAGGTATGCTGTTAAACTCACTTCTGAACAGGAAAACTGCCCCCATAACTGGGAACAAAATAAGCCTATACAAGGCCCATACGGAAAATGCACGTATTGCGCCATCGTTACAAACATCACCAAGAGAGTTCATTGCATAATTTGCAAAATCTCTGCCTCCCCGATGTGCGCCAAATTCTACCTCCAAATAGAAGTCCGAAAAGAGTTAACACTCCAAACATACCAAACTAAGGATGCTCTCATCCACGAACTGATCAAATACTCAGAGCACCTAATAGAAGAAAATAAGCGCTTAAAGGAACATGTACAGAAGTTGCTGGAGCCACAGCTCAAAAAAGAATGCGAAGAGCTACTAACTCTAGATAAAGGAAAAAGAGCCATAGAGGAAGATGATGATGATGATGAAATTGATAATTACTCGGAGGTCAAAATCCTAAACGAAGCAGTAAAGGAGCAAGCCGAAAAACCTCCCAAGAAAGTGCTAAATCGACTGTATAATCTTATCATTTTCTTTAATGTATCTGAAGTGCAGCAATTCCGAATTCAAGCAATTGTAGATACAGGCACCACATCTTGTTGCGTAAACACTAAAGATGTCCAAAAAGAAGCACAGGAAAAATTGAATTACCAAATCACTTTCCACGGAGTAAATTCAGTCACAAAGGCTGAAACAAAAATAAAGAACAGGACAATGACTATTGGGGAGCATAAATTCAGAATCCCACTAGTATACTACATGGAAATGGATACAAAAGATGGGATCCAAATGCTACTCGGTTGTAATTTTCTGCGAAGCCTAAACGGAGGAGTACGAATAGAAGGCAACGTCGTTACCTTCTACAAAGAAGTCACTCCCATAACAACTACCACAGAAATTGAGGTAACATCAAAACAAATTACTGAGCTGAAAATCAATTACTATTTCTATACCTCGTTGCAACTAGAATGGGTCCACCAATCCATAAAACATAACCCATTCATAAGGAAATTCAAAAACCTCTTACAACGGCTAGAAGCAAACGGATACATTGGGGAAGATTAGTTAAGACACTGGGCGAAAATCTAGGTACTATGTAAAATAGAAATTATTAACCCTGACATTACAATACAGGATAAACTGTTAAAGCATGTGATGCCCTTAATGCAAGAACAATTCAAGAAGCACATTGAAGGCCTCCTAGCACTGAAGGTAATCAGGCCCAGCAAAAGCAAACATCGCACAATGGACATGATAGTTAACTCTGGAACTTCAATTGACCCAGTAACGGGCAAAGAAGTAAAAGGAAAAAAAAGAATGGTCTTCAACTATGGATAGCTCAACGATAATACGTATAATGACCAGTACTCACTGCCAGGGATAAATACATTGCTGAAAAAGATCGGGAATAGTCGCATCTATTCAAAATTTGACTTGAAAAGCGGATTCCACCAGGTGGCTATGCACCCAGATTCAGTAGAATGGACCACTTTTATAAGCCCGACAGGCCTCTATGAATGGCTTGTCATGCCATTCGGACTCAAAAATGCACCAGCCACTTTTCAAAGGAAAATGGATAAGTGTTTCGAACACTATTCTAATTTCTTAATTATTTATATTGATGATATTCTGATTTTTAGCAATACCGAACAAGAGCACAAAAATCATTTGGAAGAATTCCTATGAATTGTGGAGAAAGAAGGTTTGATACTGTCACCAAGTAAAATGAAAATAGCAGCAAACCAAATAGACTTTTGGGAGCAAATATCTGAATAGAAAAATCAAGCGCAACCTCATATTATAAAAGAATTGCATTTTCAAGAAAAATTAAAGGAAAAATAAGGACGCGATCATGGCTTGGAATACTAAACTATGCCGATCATACATCCCCAATCTTGGCACTCTCCTAGGACCATCAAAAAAGACATCCCCTCATGGTGACAAACGCATCAAAAGCCACGACTGGGAACTCATTCGAAAAATAAAAGCTATTGTTCAAAAGCTACCAGATCTGGAAATACCACCGGAAAATGCTTACATAATATTAGAAACCGACGGTTGCATGGAAGGATGGGGAGGTATCTGTAAATGGAAAATCAGAAAAGGTGACCCAAGGAATAGAGAAAATCGCGCTATGCAAGCAAATTCTACTATCAAGTTCACAATAGACGCAGAAATTTATGCATGCATGGAGACCTTGAGTGCTCTAAAAATTCATTATTTAGATAAAAGGGAAATTAATACTTAGAACGGATTGCCAGGCAATAATTTTATTCTACAATAAAATGGCTCAAAATAAACCCTCACGAAGTTTCACTTTCACCGACTACATGGCTAGGGATTACGTTAACTTTGAGCACATAGATGGGAAGAACAACTCGCCGATAATCTTTCTAGACTAACGCTTTGTTTTATGTGCGTGAATAATTAGCGAAGAAGCAATCCACCCATATTCCCAAAATGGAGAATCAAAAGCAACCAACAAGGAAATAGGGAAAAGGACATATGGGAGATGGCAAAAAAATTCACCAAACTACAAAACTGGATCGAGAAGCAACCTAGCACCAAAAGAATTTTAATGAAAAATACAGCATCAACGAAGACGCACTCCAAGAATCTTTTGAAAAATATGTTGAAATCAAGGATGGACCAGACATCATATGGAAAGCATCATCATCTAGAAATGCTCCCTATCAAAAGGATGATATGCATGAAGACCTATTATTCGAGACATTCAATTTCCCGATCAAATTGGACGATTCAAAACGTAAGAGTACCAGATCGAAAGAGCACTTCCATCATCCTCAACGAAATACAGATCCTACTGCGAATATACGAAAACATAACGGAATACAGTAGGAGACAATCAGGAGGAAAATGTAACGCATGGAAAGACCTCTACCCACAGGTACGCGACAACGAGAAAAGATTAAACGACATAATGCCACTTTCCACCTTATTGCCAAATCACATGGAAATCAAGTCTAAAGGAGCATAGTGGGCCCCTCCTCCACTCGTTCGCACATGACTATGACAACTTTTCTAAAGGAGTATCAATTATTGTACCTTAGGCACATGGCGTGCCACCTTTATGCATTATTGTTGTAACTTTGGCATATGGCGTGCCACCTTTCTGTATTATTGTTGTACCTTTAGCACATGGTATGACAACTTTTATGAAAACCATGGGTGGAAAATCATGGGCAGCCAACGATTTTAGAAAACCAGAGGCTTAGTGTTTTGGCTATAAATAGCCAGTATGTCCGAGTTGAAAACACACAACTCCTTCAGTTGAAGTTTTCTTCTCTATTAGGGTTTTCTTCTGCAAGCTTCCTTTTCTCTTTGTAAGTTCTTTCAAGTTTTAATATATTTCAGTTTATTTTTATATTCATCTATTGGTAAAAGTTCTCTATGACCCCAAGCCAACGATCCATAATTAAACTCTCTTTGGTATCGGAGCCATGTTGGGCTAAAAACTCTCTGTGTTTTGGGGGAGACCATTTTTGATCATCTTTTATATCTAGTTGTAATTTTACTCTTGATACGAAGACACTGTCTCGATCTTTAGCCAAGAACTGGGGACTCTTGAGATCCGAGAATAGTAGGCGCAGCAGGAGAAAAGAACCGATGTGGTAGCAATTGAAACTTACTTGTTAAGACTAAGATTTTCACCTGATTTAATTTTTGATTAAAATTAGTCGAACCCAGAACACTCTCTTCACAACTGTTTTCTCTTTTACCTAATTTTATGAGTGATTGGAAGCTATCTTCTATTAGTTCGAATTATAAATCTGCTCTCCATTCTACTGATTCTATAGATCCACCATCTGTCTGGTTTATCAACCCAGCAGAAGCCTGCCTTAATAGTGCCTAAGCCTTCAGCACTATCGTTAAATTAAATAATACTTTAATCCAACTTCTGCTGGTCACAATTGAAAATGTTAGGCATCTTGAAGAAAGGATAGACTTGATTCAAACTACCCTTCAGTCTTCTCCTAAGATTGCAGCAGATTCCATTGAAACCTCAATATCTGCCCTTCAAGACCAACTGCAGAGCCTTTCCCTTGGAAAACAACCACACCACCCAAAACTTCTAACAAGAAGTTCTTTGTTTTCCAAAATCCAAGAGAAATCTTTCAAAAAGAAAAACAAAAACAAAGGTCATCCAGTTAATATGGCGTCATCTTCTACCCGAACCAGACTATCTTCAGCCTCATTCCGAAGTTCAGAACCGTCTACATCCGACAATCCCGTAGACGACCAAATCAGAGGGTACAAACTCCGAGCCAGACTTATGTATGAGCTCCAGCGAAGACTGCCTGGACATAGAAGGTACCAACCGACGCTTGTAAGTCAACTTCACCCTGATTCTGAATTACAAATATCTCAACAATAAAGGGCAAATCTGGTACCCACGGAAACACTATATGAAGATGGTTAGATAGGACACCGGCACCGTGTCTACCAACACTATTCAAAAGAAAGAATCTTAGCTGATAGCAACAACCAAATTAATATGCCCTTCATCAGACAGCAATCTTATCAACGACTCTTACAAGAAGGAATGCAACACATTCATCATGGTCCAATACACGCTATAATAAGAGACGTAGGAACTACATTAATAGTCCTTAGGGACAGTGTGGTGCTGAAGCATCTATTATCTGTACTATGGAAATTGACTGCCGCAGACGAATTGGTATACATCGCCCCTCACCTAATGCTCTCTATTCACGACTTCATGAATCATATTGAGCTCTCCATATTAACGCACGGCTATGAAGATTGGCAAGGAGGTGAATCTAACCTCCTAATCACAAAAGCCTTAGTAGCAAGATTAACAAATACAAGTAATACCGGATTCCGCTACAATGTCTCAGGCGTAGCTAATTATTTAGCGTCCCACGGCATATCTCGGCTCCGTGCCGACGCCACTCCATCTCAAGCATGGAATCGAAGCACCGATGCACCTTTACCTGTGTACCCAAATCCCTACAAACTCATCAGCGAATTGACGGCTCCATCCGACTTTCATTCTCTTCTTATACTGCTCATAATTCCCAAACCCGTACTGATAACCCATCCACCTCCTTGGATGATGATCATGATGAATTCGCTCTCATGGCCTACTCTAACGGCCCGATATGGGACGAATCAGATGATGAGGATATAAACGATGAGGAAGACTCTGACTTCTCACTCTTCCTTGACCTAAATAGCTGCCTTAATGAAGCTCTACCAGCTTCCGCGGAATGTGGTGGGGAAATGCCATATCCTCCTCAGAAACTTCCAAAAACTCATTCTGACCTACTTGAAATACTCACTTCAACATCTTCTCAACCAATAAATGATTCTGCTTACCTTGAATGATCAATTGAACTTCGATTATCCTAAGCTCCGAAAAATGGCCTCCAAGGCTGATCATTTATTTGCATCCGTATCATCCTCTTACTTACCTCCCAATGAACCTGTCATGGGTCCGGTTATGTATCCACCTGCCACATCTTCCACCTCCCATGGGTATACTCCGCCACCCACTTATTATCAAAATTACAAACCCGTCTCGAACTTCAAGAAATCATATAAAAATATGTGGAACTTACCATCAGCATTCAGTAACCAAGGAGTATTATTGGTGCTACCTGAAGATTTCTCACTATACGACGATGTAATCTCAAGGTGGGAGTCTATCACACTTAATCTCTTAAATGACAAACAGTTTCCGGACAACAAATTAAAGGTACTTTTCATCGAAAACCTACTCAGGGAGGATGAAAAGAAAATTTGGATTCAATGGCGGATGGCATGTGAGGACGAATACGAAAGACTGGTCAACATAGCAGATGATCCACAGAAGGTCCTATCACAAATCAGGCGGATCATTTTATTAGAAGACCCCTATCAAGGCTCGACTGAGGAGCAAAACCGAGCTTATCAAGATTTGGAAAGGCTGGGGTGCGACCAGATTAAAAATATGTTTGAATATATGAATGATTATAAAACACTGGCGGCAAGATCCGGAAGAATGTACATTAATTCCGAGCTATCTGATAAATTTTTCAGAAAAATGCGCAATCCTGGAGATGAAATTGAAGCCGCATTTAAAGCCAAATATTCGTGATGCGGTTGGCGTACCCGATACGCTTTTACGATCAATACTTATGATTTATGTAAAAGGCGGCATTCGAGAGAATCAAAGATCGTTCGATTTGTCGAAAGATACCTATCCCAGGGTATTACAACAACACAAGGAAATACGGGCTCCGAAAATCAAAAAATTATAAAGGTAAGCCCTACGACACCCATATCAGGGTAATAAAGAATAAAAATAAACCAAGATCAACCAAGTGTCGCTGCTATATCTGCGGAGATGGACACTTTGCCCGCGAATGCAAAAATAAATGCGGAAATATGGCAAGGGCGGCCATAATAAAAGACCTAGATCTACCAGAAGACTATGATGTTCTCTCGGTAGACCTAAATGAAGACCCGTCAGATGCAATCTGCAGCATCTCAGAGGGGGAATGAGCAAACACAGTCACCTACCTAAGACAAACACTAGGAGATCTGCCACTTGAAGGATAAGGTCTCATGCTTAGCAAAGACCTTGGATAGAGGTATGCTGTTAAACTCACTTCTGAACAGGAAAACTGCCCCATAACTGGGAGCAAAATAAGCCTATACAAGGCCCATATGGAAAATGCACATACTGCGCCATCATTACAAACATCACCATGAGAGTTCACTGCACAATTTGCAAAATCTCTACCTGCCTGATGTGCGCCAAATTCTAGCTCGAAATAGAAGTCCGCAAAGAGTTAACACTCCAAACATACCAAACTAAGGATGCTCTCATCCACGAACTGATCAAATACTCAGAGCACCTAACGGAAGAAAATAAGCGCTTAAAGGAACATGTACAGAAGCTGCTGGAGCCACAGCTCGAAAAAGAATGCGAAGAGCTACAAACTCTAGATAAAGGAAAAAGAGCCATAGAGGAAGATGATGAAGAAATTGATAATTACTCGGAGGTCAAAATCCTAAACGAAGCAGTAAAGGAGCAAGCCGAAAAAGCTCCCAGGAAAGTGCTAAATCGACATAATCTTATCATTTTCTTTAATGTATAAAGAAGTTCAATTCAAGCAATTAGATAGTGCCACATCTTGTTGCGTAAACACTAAAGATGTCCCAAAAGAAGCGCAGAAAAAATTGAATTACCAAATCACTTTCCACGGAGTAAATTCAGTCACAAAGGCTGAAACAAAAATAAAGAATGGGACAATGACTATTGGGGAGCATAAATTCAGAATCCCACTAGTATACTACATGGAAATGGATACAAAAGATGGGATCTAAATACTACTCGGTTGTAATTTTCTGCGAAGCCTAAACGGAGGAGTACGAATAGAAGGCAACGTCGTTACCTTCTACAAAGAAGTCACTCCCATAACAACTACCACAGAAATTGAGGTAACATCAAAACAAATTACTGAGCTGGAAATATATTACGATTTCTATACCTCGTTGCAACCAGAATGGGTCCACCAATCCATAAAATAGAACCCATTCATAAGGAAATTCAAAAACCTCTTACAACGGCTAGAAGCAAACGGATACATTGGGAAGATCGACATTATTAGGCTAAAAAACCGTACTATGTAAAATAGAAATTATTAACCTTGATATTACAATACAGGATAAACCGTTAAAGCATGTGATGCCCTTAATGCAAGAACAATTCAAGAAGTACATTGAAGGCCTCTTAGCACTGAAGGTAATCCGGCCCAGCAAAAGCAAACATCGAACAATGGCCATGATAGTTAACTCTGGAACTTCAATTGACCCAGTAACGGGCAAAGAAGTAAAAGCAAAAGAAAGAATGGTCTTCAACTATAGATCGCTCAACGATAATACGTATAAAGACCAGTACTCACTACTAGGGATAAATACATTGCTGAAAAAGATCGGGAATAGTCACATCTATTCAAAATTTGACTTGAAAAGCGGATTCCACCAGGTGGCTATGCACCCAGATTCAGTAGAATGGACCACCTTTATAAGCCCGATCGGCCTCTATGAATGGCTTGTCATGCTATTCGGACTCAAAAATGCACCAGCCACTTTTCAAAGGAAAATGGATAAGTGTTTCGAACACTGTTCTAATTTCTTAATTATTTATATTGATGATATTCTGATTTTCAGCAATACCGAACAAGAGCACAAAAACCATTTAGAAGAATTTCTACGAATTGTGGAAAAAGAAGGTTTGATACTGTCACCAAGTAAAATGAAAATAGCAGCAAACCAAATAGACTTTTTGGGAGCAGTCATCGGGAATAGAAAAATCAAGCTGCAACCTCATATTATAAAAAGAATTGCAGATTTTCCCGAAGAAAAATTAAAGGAAAAATAAGGACTGCGATCATGGCTTGGAATACTAAACTACGCCAGATCATACATCCCCAATCTTGGCACTCTCCTAGGACCACTGTACGAAAAGACATCCCCTCATGGCGACAAACGCATCAAAAGCCACGACTGGGAACTCATTCGAAAAATAAAAGCTATTGTTCAAAAGCTACCAGATCTGGAAATACCACCGGAAAATGCTTACATAATATTAGAAACCACGCATGGAAGGATGGGGAGGTATCGTAAATGGAAAACCGTAAAAGGTGACCCAAGGAATACTGAGAAAATCAAGGCTTATGCAAGCGGCATTCTATCAAGTCCACAATAGACGCAGAAATTTATGCATGCATGGAGACCTTGAGTGCTCTAAAAATTCATTATTTAGATAAAAGGGAAATAACACTTAGAATGGATTGCCAGGCAATATTTTCATTCTACAATAAAATGGCTCAAAATAAACCCTCACGAAGAGTTCTGGTTTCGCCACCAATAATATCAAGGGCCTAGGGATTACAGTTAACTTTGAGCACATAGATGGGAAGAACAACGTCCTCGCCGATAATCTTTCTAGACTAACGTTTGTTTTATGTGCAGGAATAATTAGCGAAGAAGCAATCCAGTCCATATTCCCAAAATGGACAGAATCAGAAGCAACCAACAAGGAAATAGGGGAAAAGGACATATGGGAGATAGCGAAAAAATTCACCAAACTACAAAACTCCGGTGGATCGAGAAGCAACCTAGCACCAAAAGAATTTTTAATGAAAAATACAGCATCAACGAAGACGCACTCCAAGAATCTTTTGAAAAATATGTTGAAATCAAGGATGGACCAAATATCATATGGAAAGCATCATCATCTAGAAACGCTCCCTATCAAAAGGATGATATGCATGAAGACCTATTATTCGAGACATTCAATTTCCCGATCAAATTGTACGCATTCGACCAGCTCAGAAGAGCAGCCGGCCAGATCGAGAAAGAGTAGACTTCCATCGTCCTCAACGAAATACAGATCCTACTGCGAATATACAAAAACAAGACGGAATACAGTAGGAGACAATCAGGAGGAAAAAGTAAATCATGGAAAGACCTCTACCCACAGGTACGCGACACTGAGAAAAGATTAAACGACATAATTCAGCAGCTTTCCAGCCTTATTGCCAAATCACATGGAAATCAAGTCTAAAGGTGCATAGTGGGCCCCTCCTCCACTCGTTCGCACATGACTTTGATAGAACTTTTCTAAAGGAGTATCAATTATTGTACCTTAGGCACATGGCGTGCCACCTTTATGCATTATTGTTGTAAACTTTGGCACATGGCATGCCACCTTTCTATAATATTGTTGTACCTTTAGCATATGGTATGACAACTTTTATGAAAATCATGGGTGGAAAATCATGGGCAGCCAACGGTTCTAGAAAACCAAAGGCTTAGTGTTTTAGCTATAAATAGCCAGTATGTCCGAGTTGAAAACACACAACTCCTTCAGTTGAAGTTTTCTTCTCTATTAGGGTTTCCTTCTGCAAGCTTCCTTTTCTCTTTGTAAGTTCTTTCAAGTTTTAATATATTTCAGTTTGTTTTTATATTCATCTATTGGCAAAAGTTCTCTGTAACCCCAAGCCAACGATCCATAATTAAACTCTCTTTGGTATCAGAGCCATGTTGGGCTAAAAACTCTCTGTGTTTTGGGGGAGACCATTTTTGATCATCTTTTATATCTAGTTGTTATTTTACTCTTGATACGGTAAGACGCTGTGTCCTGATCTTTTAGCCAGTAACCCGGCGGACTCTTGAGATCGCCGAGAATAGTAGGCGCAGTCCGCAGGAGAAAAGAACTGATCAGGGTAGCACTGAAACTTACCTGTTAAGACTAAGATTTTCACCTGGATTTAATTTTTGATTAAAAATTAGTCAAACCCAGAACACTCTCTTCCCAACTGTTTTCTCTTTTACCTAATTTTATGAGTGATTGGAAGCTATCTTCTATTAGTTCGGATTATAAATCTGCTCTCCGTTCTACTGATTCTCTAGATCCACCATCTGTCGGGTTTATCAACCCAGCAGAAGCCTGCCTTAATAGTGCCTCAGCCTTCAGCACTATCGTTAAACAAAATAATACTTTAATCCAACTTCTGCTGGTCACAATTGAAAAAGTTAGGCATCTTGAAGAAAGGATAGACTTGATTCAAACTACCCTTCAGTCTTCTCCTAAGATTGCAGCAGATTCCATTGAAACCTCGATATCTGCCCTTCAAGACCAACTGCAGAGCCTTTCCCTTGGAAAATCAACCACACCACCCAAAACTTCTAACAAGAAGTTCTTTGTTTTCCAAAATCCAAGAGAAATCTTTCAAAAAGAAAAAGAAAAACAAAGGTCATCTAGTTAATATGGCCTCATCTTCTACCCGAACCAGACTATCTTCAGCCTCATTCTGAAGTTCAGAACCGTCTACATCCAACAATCCCGTAGATGACCAAATCAGAGGGTATAGACTCCGAGCCAGACTCATGTATGAGCTCCAGCGAAGACTGCCTGGACATAGAAGGTACCAACCGACGCTAGAAAGTCAACTTCACCCTGATTCTGAATTACAAATATCTCAACAACAAAGGGCAAATCTGGTGCCCGCGGAAACACTATATGAAGATGGTTAGAAAGGACACCGGCACCGTGTCTACCAACACTATTCAGAAGAAATAATCTTAGCTGTCAGCATCAACCAAATTAATATGCCCTTCATCAGACAGCAATCTTATCAACAACTCTTACAAGAAGGAATGCAACACATTCATCTCGGACTAATCATGGTCCGAATACACGTGTTACACAGAAGAGACGCGGAACTACAGCATTAATAGTCCTTAGGGACACCAGGTGGCGCTCCGACGTATCTATTATCGGTACTTTGGAAATTGATCTGTCAGCCGGTACGCAATTGGTATACATCGCCCCTCACCTAATGCTCTCTATTCACAACTTCATGAATCATATTGAGCTCTCCGTATTAACGCACTACTATGAAGATTGGCAAGGAGGTGAATCTAACCTCCTAATCACAAAAGCCATAGTAGCAAGATTAACAAATACAAGTAATACCGGATTCCGCTACAATGTCTCAGGCGTAGCTAATTATTTAGCATCCCACGGCATATCGGTGCTCCCAGGCCGACGTCACTCCATCTCAGAATTACAAGGGCGCTCATGGAATCTGAAGCCAGCTGATGCACCTTTACTCCAGGTACCCAAATCCCTACAAACTCATCAGCGAATTGACGGCTCCATCCGACTTTCATTCTCTTCTTATACTCCTCATAATTCCCAAACCCGCACTGACAACCCATCCACCTCCTTGGATGATGATCATGATGAATTCGCTCTCATGGCCTACTCTGACGGCCCGATATGGGACGAATCAGATGATGAGGATATAAACGATGAGGAAGACTCTGACTTTTCACTCTTCCTTTACCTAAATAACTGCCTTAATGAAGCTCTACCAGCTTCTGCGAAATGTGGTGGGGAAATGCCATATCCTCCTCAGAAACTTCCAAAAACTCATTCTGACCTACTTGAAATACTCACTTCAACATCTTCTCAACCAATAAATGATTCCTGCTTTACCTTGAATGATCAATTAGCTGAACTCGATTATCCTAAGCTCCGAAAAATGGCCTCCAAGGCTGATCATTTATTTGCATCGGTATCATCCTCTTACTTACTTCCCAATGAACCTGTCATGGGTCCGATTATGTATCCACCTGCCACATCTTCCACCTCCCATGGGTATACTCCGCCACCCACTTATTATCAAAATTACAAACCCAGAAGCTCAGACTTCAAGAAATCATATGGGCGAAATATGTGGAACTTACCATCAGCATTCAATAACCAAGGAGTATTATTGGTGCTACCTGAAGATTTCTCACTATAGGACGATGTAATCTCAAGGTGGGAGTCTATCACACTTAATCTCTTAAATGACAAGCTTCCTGCACAACAAATCAAAGGTACTTTTCATCCAGAACCTACTCGGGGAGGATGAAAAGAAAATTTGGATTCAATGGCGGATGGCATGTGAGCACGAATACGAAAGACTGGTCAACATAGCAGATGATCCACAGAACATCCTATCACAAATCAGGCGGATCATTTTATTAGAAGATCCCTATCAAGGCTCGATAGAGGAGCAAAATCGAGCTTATCAAGATTTGGTAAGACTGGGGTGTGACCAGATTAAAAATGTGTTCGAATATATGAATGATTATAAAACACTGGCAGCAAGATCCGGAAGGATGTACATTAATTCCGAGCTATCTGATAAATTTTTCAGAAAAATGCCTGCAATCCTCGGAGATGAAATTGAAGCCGCATTTAAAGCCAAATATTCAGGATGCACGGTTGGCGTACTACCCCGGATACGTTTTACGTATCAATACTTAGCTGATTTATGTAAAAAGGTGGCAATTCAGAGAGGAATCAAAGATCTGCCGATCTGTCGAAAGATACCTATCCCAGGGTATTACAACAACACAAGGAAATACGGGAAAGTGATTTGGTAATTCAGTTTTTCCTGCGCTTCTTTTGGGACATCTTTACTGTTTACGCAACAAGATGTGGCGCCTGTATCTACAATTGCTTGAATTGAACCGCGACTTCGATACATTAAAGAAAATGATAAGATTATACAGCCGATTTAGCACTTTCCTGGGAGGTTTTTCGGCTTGCTCCTTTACTGCTTCATTTAGGATTTTGACCTCCGAGTAATTATCAATTTCATCATCATCATCTTCCTCTATGGCTCTTTTTCCTTTATCTAGAGTTAGTAGCTCTTCGCATTCTTTTTTGAGCTGTGGCTCCAGCAGCTTCTGTACATGTTCCTTTAAGCGCTTATTGTCTTCTGTTAGGTGCTCTGAGTATTTGATCAGCCTGTGGATGAGAGCATCCTTAGTTTGGTATGTTTGAGTGTTAACTCTTACTTCTTTTTTGGAGGTAGAATTTGGCTACATCTGCAAGAGATTTTGCAAATTGTGCAGTGAACTCTCATGGTGATGTTTGTAATGATGGCGCAATACGCATTTTCCGTATGGGCCTTGTATAGGCTTATTTTGCTCCCAGTTATGGGGCGCTTTTCTGCTCGTAAGTGAGTTTAACAAAGATACCTCCATCCAAGGTCTTTGCTAAGCATGAGACCGTATTCTTCAAGTGGCAGATCTTCTAGTGCTTGTCTTAGGTAGGTGACTGTGTTTGCGCCTTCACCCTCCGAGATGCTGCAGATTGCATCTGACGGGTCTTCATTTAGGTCTACCGAGAGAACATCATAGTCTTCTGGTAGATCTAGGTCTTTTATTATGGCCGCCCTTGCCATATTTCCACGTTTATTTTTGCATTCGCGGCAAAGTGTCCTTCATCTCCGCAGATATAGCAGCGACCCTTGGTTTGGGTAGACCTTAATGAAGCTATTAGTTATTAGTTATTAGTTTATTATTATTATTATTAGTTTTAGTTTTTAGTTATTAGTTTAGCTATTTATTAGTTTTATTAGTTATTAGTTAGTTTAGTTTTTATTAGTTAGTTACTATTTAGTTTAGTTATTTATTATTAGTACTTAGTTATTATTAGTTATTAGTTTATTAGTTTTTTTAGTTTAGTTATTATTATTATTAGTTAGTTATTATTAGTTTAGTTAGTTATTTAGTTATTAGTTAGGTTAATAGTTTATTAGTTTATAATCATTTGTTAGTTATTAGTTTATCAATTTTAATTAGTTATTTATTTAGTTAGTTATTATTAGTTATTAATTATTTAGTTTTTAGTTAGTTATTAGGTTTAGTTATTAGTTCTTTTAGTTAGTTAGTTTTTTTAGTTTTATTGATTTTTAGTTATTTAGTTTATTATTATTAATTATTCTTAGTTATTATTTATTAGTTTGTTAATTAGTTTATTAGTTATTTATTAGTTATTAGTTATTCATTTATTAGTTTATTAGTTATTTATTATTATTATTATTTTAATTTTTTATTAGTTTTATTATTAGTTATTATTATTAGTTTATTATTTTAGCTATTATTTATTATTTTATTAGGTTTAGTTTAGTTTTTTAGGTTTATTTTATTATTAGTTTTAATTAGTTATCAGTTAGTTATTAGTTTAGTTTATTTTTAATTATTATTAGTTTTTAGTTTATTAGTTATTTAGTTAATTAGTTTATTTATTATTTAATTTAGTTTTTATTAGCTATTAGTTTTTTGGTTTTATTATTTTATTAGTTATTAGTTTAGTTAGTTTATTTATTTTATTATTAGTTATTATTAGTTACTATTTTATTAGATTTAGTTATTAGTTTTATTAGTTAGTTATTTAGTTATTTTATTAGTTTAGTTAGTTTAGTTATTATTATTAATTACTTTATTAGTTATTAGTTTTTTTATTTAGTTATTTAGTTTTACTATTAGTTATTAGTTTATTTGTTTTAGTTAGTTTTATTAGTTATTTATTTATTTTATTATTTAGTTATTAGTTAGTTTTTATTTAGATATTAGTTTAATTATTTATTAGTTAGTTTTACTTATTATTAGTTTTAGTTTAGTTTTTTAGTATTTTTATTTAATTATTATTATTAGTTTTATTATTTATTATTATAATTTATTAGTTATTAGTTTATAATTATATTATTAGTTATTAGTTAGTTATTAGTTTAGTTATTATTTAGCTATTAATAGTTTAGTTATTTAGTATTTTATTAGTTAGTTTAGTTTATTAGTTAGTTATTAGTTTTAGTTATTAGTTTCATTATTTATTATTAGTTTTATTAGTTTTTATTAGTTTTTTATTAATTAGTTAATTTATTATTAGTTTATTTATTTATTTAGTTATAAGTTTAGTTATTTTATTATTTACTATTAGTTTATTTATTTTATTAGTTTTATTATTAGTTTTTAGCTAGTTAGTTAGGTTTTTGGTCTTTTTAGTTATTATTAGTTATTAGTTATTATTAGTTTAGTTATTATTGGTTTATTTAGTGTTTAGGGTTTAGTATTTAGGGTTAGTTTAGGGTTTAGTGTTTGACATTTAGAGTTTAGGGTTTAAGGTTGTAGGTTTTAGGTGAATAAGTCATTAATAAGAGTGAGCGATTCAGATATTTAGGTTCTATTGTTCAAAATGATGGTGAAATAGATCGAGATGTTATTAGTAGAATTCAAGTTGGGTGGTTGAAGTGGAGGAATGCATCTGACCTGTTGTGTGATAGAAAAGTTCCACTTAAACTTAAGGGAAAATTTTATAAGATGGTGGTAAGACCTGCAATGACTGATGGTGCAGAATGTTGGCCAATAAAGAGAAGCATAAGACTAAGTTAAGTGTTACATAGATGAGGATGCTCAGGTGGATGAGTGGCTTTACTCTTAGAGATAAAATGCAAAATAAGTATGTTCGGGAAAAAGTTGGAGTAGCTCCAATGGCAGATAAGATTAGAGAGAGTCGCCTTAGATGGTTTGGCCACATAAAGCATCGACCGTCTAATGATCTCATTAGGAGAGTAGATGAATTAGATTTGCCTTATGTTAAGAAAGGTAGTGGTAGACCGCAAAAGACTTGGTTAAGATGTATAAAAAATGACCTAAGTATACTTGAATTAAATGAGAATTTGACACATAATAGGACACAATGGAGATGAATGATTCATGTAGCCGACCCTACTTAGTGGGATAAAGGCTTGTTGTTGTTGTTGTATTTTTATTTATTATTTTATTAGGTTCTAATTATTAGGTTTAGTTAGTTATTATTTAGTTATTTAGTTTATTAATTTTAGTTTATTAGTCATTTATGATTTAGTTTATAAGTTTATTAGTTAGTTTAGTTATTAGTTTAGTTTTTAGTTATTATTAGTTAGTTATTTAGTAATTAGTTTAATTAGTATTAGGTTTAGTTTTAGTTAGTTATGTAGGTTTTATTAGTTATTAGTTATTATTTAGTTTTATTAGTTATTAGTTATTAGTTTAGTTATTAGTTTATTATTATTAGTTAGTTATCAGTTAGCTATTATTATTTTTAGTTAGTTTAGTTAGTTTTATTATTATTATTATTAGTTAGTTAGTTCTATTAGTCAATTAGTTTATTAGTTTATTAGTTAATTAGTTTTAGTTTAGTTTTATTAGTTATTTTATTAGTTTATTAGTTATTATTATTAGTTTAGTGATTATTTTTTAGTTATTTATTACTTATTTTTAGTTTGTTATTATTAGTTCTTATTATTAGTTAGTTATTTTTATTATTATTAGTTTATTAGTTAGTTATTAGTTTATTAGTTTTATTAGGTTTAGTTATTAGTTATTTATTTATTAGTTAATTAGTTTTAGTTAGTTTTATTATTTAGTTTTTATTATTAGTTTCAGTTAGTTATTAGTTTTTAATTAGCTTTATTAGTTTAGTTAGTTAGTGTTAGTTATTTTATTAGTTAGTTAGTTAGTTAGTTATTTATTAGTTATTATTTTAGGTTATTAGTTTAGTTATTACTTAGTTTAGTTATTTATTATTAGTTATTAGTTATTTACTTTAGTTAGTTTTCATTAGTTAGTTTTTTAATATTTAGTTCTTTTTAGTTAGTTATTAGTTTGTTTAATTTATTAGTTATTAGTTATTAGTTATTTAGTTATTTAGTTTAGTTATTAGTTTTATTAGTTATTAGTTATTAGTTTAGTTTTTAATTTTGTTATTATTAGTTATTAGTTTAGTTTTTACTTTAGTTATTATTAGTTATTAGTTAGTTTTAGTTAGTTATTAATATTAATTATTAGTTAGTTAGTTATTAATTTTATTATTAGTTTTATTAGGTTTTAGTTTTAGTTATTAGTTTGTTTAGTTTATTAGTTCATTTTATTAGTTATTATTAGTTATTAGTTTTAGTTTGTTTTAGTTCTAGTTTTAGTTATTAGTTATTAGTTTTTATTAGTTAGTTAGTTTTAGTTATTAGGTTTTTTAGTTTTATTAGTTTTAGTTAGTAGTTTTAATTATTAGTTATTATTAAGTTATTTATTAGTTTAGTTATTTTTAATTATTTAGTTATTAGTTTTTTTTTATTTAGATATTATTAGGTTTATTAGTTATTAATTTTAGTTTAGTTTATTATTAGTTATTATTTAGGTTAGTTTTAGTTTAGTTATTAGTTAGTTTATTAGTTTTATTAGTTATTAGGTTTAGTTTTAATTAGTTATTTGTTTAGTTATTAGTTTATTAGTTAGTTATTATTTTATTAGTTTATTAGTTTAATAGTTTAATAGTTTTAGTTCATTTAGTTTTAGTTATTTAGTTTTATTAGTTATTATTAGTTATTTAGTTTATTACTAGTTTATTAGTTTTGTTAGTTTATTAATTTATTAGTTTAGTTAGTTATTATTATTACTTATTAGTTATTAGATTAGTTAGTTTATTTTTTACTTATTATTTTATTAGTTTATTAGTTAGTTAGTTTTATTATTAGTTTAGTTATTTAGTTTTGTTTTTTTAGTTTTATTTATTAGTTAGTTAGTTAGTTATTCTTATGATTAGTTTTAGTTTTTATTTATTAGTCAGTTTCATTAGTTTTATTAGTTTTAGTTATTAGGTTTATTTTTATTATTAGTTATTTAGTTATTAGTTAGGTTTACTTATTAGTTATAGGTTTATTTTTATTAGTTTTTAGTTTAGTTAGTTTTATTAATTAGTTTTTAGTTTAGTTTTATTATTATTAGTTAGTTATTATTTAGTTTATTGTTAATTATTATTAGTTTATTATTTATTATTAGTTAGTTAGTTATTATTATTAGTTAGTTATTTATTTAGTTTATTAGTTTTAGTTATTAGTTAGTTAGTTATTTAGTTTATCTGTTATTATGTATTAGTCATTAGTTAGTTAGTTTTAGGTTATTTTTTAGTTAGTTATTAGTTTATTAGTTATTAGTTATTTTATTAATTTTTATTAGTTACTTTGGTTAGTTTAGTTAGTTTTATTTTATTAAATTTATTAGATATTATTAATTAGTTTATTAGTTAGTTTTAGTTTATTATTATTATTAGTTAGTTTAGTTTATTAGTTTAGTTATTTAGTTAGTTTATTAGTTTTTAGTTATTATTAGTTTGTTTTTTTAGTTATTAGATAGTTTAGTTATTTAGGTTTAGTTATTAGTTTAGATATTAGTTATTTAGCTATTATTAGTTTTAGTTAGTTATTAGTTATTAGTTATTATTATTTAGTTTATTAGTTTAATTATTATTAGTTTTTAGTTAGTTTAGTTAATTAGTTATTTAGTTTATTAGTTTATTAGTTTTATTAGATATTTAGTTTTTAGTTTTTAGTTTTTAGTTTTTAGTTATTAGTTTATTAGTTTTTAGTTTTATTACCTTTTTATTAGTTAGTTTTATTTAGTTAGTTTAGTTTATTATTATTAGTTTAAGTTATTAATTTAGTTTATTATGTTTATTTTTAGTTAGTTATTAGTTTAGTTATTAATTTTAGTTAGTTATTAGTTCTTAGTTTTATTAATTTATTTATTAGTTATTATTAGTTTAATTAGTTAGTTATTATTAATTTTATTAGTTATTATTTTAGTTAGTTTTTAGTTATTTATTTAGTTATTATTATTATTATTATTATTATTATTATTAGCTATTTATTATTATTATTAGTTTGTTATTATTAGTTATTAGTTTAGTTTTATTAGTTTAATAGTTTTATTTTTAGTTATTAATTTAGTTTTAGTTATTTTTTTAGTTATTAGCTATTATTGCTTTATTAGGTTTTTGTTTATTAGTTTTAGTTAGTTTTATTAGTTATTATAGTTTGTTTAGTATAATTATTTTAGTTAGTTTATTAGTTTTTTTGGTTTATTATTATAAGTTTTTATGAGTTATTTAGTTATTTATTAGTTTATTATTAGTTATTTTATTTTATTAGTTTTTATTAGGTTTATTATTATTTTATTAGGTTTATTATTATTTTATTATTATTATTATTATTAGTTAGTTATTAGTTATTAGTTTACTTATTAGTTTTAATTATTATTTATTAGTGATTAGTTTAGTTATTATTATTAGTTTTGTTTAGTTTTATTATTTAGTTATTAGTTAGTTATTTTAGTTTTATTAATTAGTTAGTATTATGTTATTATTATTTATTATTATTTATTACTTATTATTAGTTATTAGTTTATTTATTATTTAGTTATTTAGTTTAGTTTTAGTTTTATTATTAGTTAGTTTAGTTTATTATTAGTTTTTTATTTAGTTTATTAGTTTAGTTATTTAGTTTAGTTTTAGTTAGTTTTTTGTTAGTTATTTAGGTATTATTAGTTATTAGTTAGTTATTATTATTAGTTATTATAGTTACTTATTAGTTAGTTAGTTATTATTAGTTATAATTTTACTTTGGCATAGTTTTAGTTATTATTTAGTTTATTAGGTTTTATTAATAGTTATTATTAGTTTAGTTTTTTAGTTAGTTATTTAGTTATTATAAGTTAGTATTTTAGTTTATTATTATTATTATTAGTTTATTAGTTATTAGTTAGTTTTTATTATTAGTTAGTTAGTTTTTAGGTTTTTATTAGTTTGATTATTATTTTCATTATTAGTTTTAGTTTATTAGTTATTTAATTTTTAGTTATTATTTGTTTATTTGTTTATTAGTTTATTTTAGTTAGTTTAGTTTTACTAGTTAGTTATTATTATTAATTTTAGTTAATTTTTAGTAGTTATTTAGTTTAGTTATTAGTTTTTTTAGTTTTTTAATTTTTATGATTATTGATTAGTTTAATTATTAGTTTTAGTTTTATTATTATTAATTATTAGATTTTTTATTAGTTTTATTAGTTATTATTAGTCAGTTAGTTTTAGTTTGTTTTTATCAGTTATTTAGTTTAGTTATTAGTTTTTTTAGGTTTTATGGTTATTTATTAATTTAGTTATTAGTTTTTATAGTTTTTATGGTTATTTATTAATTTAGTTATTAGTTTTAGTTTTATTATTGTTAGTTATTAGGTTTTTTATTAGTTTTATTATTTTTATTAGTTATTATTAGTTAGTTAGTTATAGTTATTTATTTATTAGTTATTATTAGTTATTAGTTATTTCTTATTTAGTTTTATTAGTTTATTATTAGCTATTATTAGTTATAATTTATTTTATTTAGTTTTATTATTTATTATTATTTGGTTTAATTTTTAGTTAGTTAGTTTTTTATTAATTTATTAGGTTTCATTATTTAGTTATTTGGTTTTATTAGTTATTTATTATTATTTTAATTATTAGGTTTAGTTATTATTTTTATTATCAGCTAATTATTATTAGTTTTATTAGTTAGTTTTATTATTATTAGTTAGTTTAGCTATTAGCTATTTATTTAGTTTTTATTAATTTTAGTTATTAAGTTTTAGTTAGTTATTAGTTAGTTTTATTTAGTTATTTTTATTAGTTTAGTTTATTAGATTTTTATTAGTTTTTTATTTAGTAATTTATTATTATTTATTTTTTTATTAGTTAGTTAGTTATTTAGTTTTATTAGTTATTATTTTAGTTTATTAGTTTTTATTAGTTAGTTTTAGTTTTTTTTTAGTTTTTAATTTAGTTATTTAGTTATTTAGTTGCTAGTTTTAGTTAATTATGAGTTATTATTATTAGTTAGTTAATTATTATTAATTATTAGTTAGTTAGTTTAGTTTCTTTTAGTTTTAGTAGTTATTATTATTTTAGTTATTTATTATTAATGTTTTTTGTTTTGTTAATTTATTTATTATTTAGGTAGTTATTAGTTATTAATTTAATATTAGTTTTATTATTACTTGTTATTAGTTGTTATTAGTTGATTATTAGTTTAGTTAGAAATTATTATTATTATTATTAGTTAGCTTATTATTACTAGTCATTTATCAGTTTATTAGTTTATGAATTTCATTATTAATTATTAGTTAGTTATTAGTTTAGTTATTATTAGTTTATTAATTTTAATTAGTTATTAGTTTATTAGTTTTTAGTTATTATTAGTTTTTTTAGTTATTAGTTTTATTAGTTAGTTATTATTTAGTTATTATTAGTTTTATTAGTTATTATTTAAGTTTTAATTTATTTAGTTATTATTAGTTTCTTATTATTAGTTGTTAGTTAGGTTATTTTAGTTAGTAGTTTTTTAGTTATTATTAGTTAGTTTAGTTAGTTAGTTATTAGTTAGTTTAGTTTATTAGTTTTCATTTAGTTAGTTATTATTATTATTTTTAAGTTTTAATTTTTATTATTATTTAGTTAGTTAGTTTTAGGTTTATTAGTTAGTTTAGCTTTATTAGTTATATTTTATTAGTTATTATTAGTTTATTAGTTATTAGAGATTAGTTTTAAGTTTTGTTAGTTATTATTAGTTTAGTTTTTAGGTTTTTATTAATTATTAGTTTGTTTTTTAGTTATTTATTTAGTTATTACTAGTTAGTTATTATTAGCTATTAGTTTAGGTTTATATTATTAGTTAGTTATTAGTTATTAGTTTAGGTTAGTTTTATTAGTTAGTTATTAGTTATTAGTTTATTATTAGTTTTAGTTATTTTGTTTTTAGTTATTAGTTATTATTAGTTATTATTAGTTAATTTTATTATTTGTTTTAGTTAGTTTAGTTAGTTATTAGTTATTTACTTTAGTTATTTTTTAGTTTATTAGTTTAATAGTTATTAGTTATTAGTTTTAGTTTTTAATTGTCAGTTATTAGTTAGTTAGTTTTATTATTTTAGTTTGTTAGTTATTAGTTATTAGTTATTATTAGTTATTATTTTATTATTAGTTATTATTTTTTTAGTTATTAGTTTTTTAGTTTAGCTTATATTTATTATTTTATTAGTTTGGTTTATTAGTTTATTAGTTTAGTAAGTTTTTATTAGTTATTAGTTATTAGTTTTTATTAGTTATTAGATTATTATTATTATTATTATTATTATTATTATTATTATTATTATTATTATTATTATTATTATTATTATTATTTGTTTTAATTATTAGTTATTAGTTTAATTATTTATTGGTTATTAGTTAATTTAGTTTTTATTAGTTTGTTTATTTAGTTCTTACTTAATTTAGTTATTATTAATTATTCAATTATTAGTTTTTTTAGTTTAATTATTTTTATTATTAGTTAATTATTATTAGTTTAGTTAGTTATTTAGTTATTTGTTGGGTTTTTAGTTTATTAGTTTATTATTATTAGTTAATTATTAGTTTATTAGTTTTAATTAGTTATTTATTTAGTTAGTTATTATTAGTTATTAGTTATTTAGTTCTTAGTTAGTTATTAGTTTTAGTTATTTTAGTTAGATAGTTTATTTAATTTTATTAGTTAGGTTATTAGTTAGTTTTTTAGTTATTAGTTAGTTTATTAATTTCACTTATTTTAGTTATTAGTTATTAGTTATTTATGTTTAATTATTAGTTTAGTTTAGTTAGTTTGTTTAGTTTTAGTTATTATTATTTAGTTATTAGTTTATTAGTTTACTTTTTAATAGTTTTATTAGTTTTAGTTTTCTAGTTTTATTTAGTTTTTATTAGTTATTTATTTAGTTATTTATTTAGTTAGTTAATTATTAGTTATTATTTGTTTTTTTATTAATTAGTTATTAGTTAGTTAGTTTTATTAGTTAGTTAGTTTAGTTATTATTATTAGTTTTAGTTCAGTTATTATTTGTTATTTAGTTTAGTTAGTTATTATTAGTGATTAGTTATTTATTAGTTATTAGTTTTAGTTAGTTTATTAATTTATTAGTTAGGTTTTATTAATTATTAGTTATTTATTAGTTTATTTGTTCTATTATTATTTATTTATTAATTAGTTATTTTATTAGTTATTTGGTTTAGTTATTAGTTATTACTTATTAGTTTTAGTTTTTAGTATATTAGTTTTATTTAATTATTATTAGTTAGTTTTTAGTTTAGTTATTTGTTTTAGTTTTAGGTTTTTATTATTTAATTATTATTAATTAGTTAGCTAGTTAGTTTATTATTATTAGTTTTATTAATTATTAGTTTAGTTGTTCGGTTTTATTAGCTAATAGTTTATTAGTTTATTAGTTTTTATATATTTTATTAGTTTTATTAGTTAGTTTATTATTTAGTTTATTAGGTTTTATTATTATTATTATTTAGTTATTAGGTTTTAGGTTAATTATTATTAGTTATTTAGATTTTATGAGTTATTAGTTATTAGTAGTTAGTTTTAGCTTTAGTTTTTAGGTATTTTAGTTATTATTATTAGCTATTAGTTATTTAGTTTATTTAGTTTTAATTTTAGTTTTCTTAGTTTTATTTAGTTATTAGGTTTTTAGTTAGTTTTATTTATTAGTTTATTATTATTATTATTATTATTATTATTATTATTATTATTATTATTATTATTATTATTATTATTATTATTATTATTATTATTATTAGTTTTTCTTTTATTAGTTAGTTTAGTTTATTATTAGGTTTAGTTTTATTAATTTATTAATTATTAGTTTTATTAGTTTAGTTTATTAGTTTGATTAATTTTAGTTTTATTATTTTAGCTTTATTATTATTAGGTTATTATTATTTATTATTAGTTTTTTATTAGTTTTTTATTAGTTACTTATTAGTTTTTATTAGTTATTAGTTAGTTTCAGTTTTTAGTTTAGTTATTAGTTAGTTATTAATTTTATTATTTATTAGTTTTTAGGTTTAGTTTATTAATTATTAGTTTATTAGTTTAGGTTTTTAGTTTTTATTAATTATTATTATTATTAGTTAGTTTTTTAGTTTATTATTAGTTAGTTTTTATTAGTTATTATTAGGTTTATTATTTATTACTTTTTTAGGTTTTAGTTTTAGTTTTTAGTTTATTAGTTTATTAGTAGTAGTTTTTACTTATTATTATTAGTTATTAGTTATTAGTTATTATTAGTTTTATTATTAGTTAGTTTTATTAGTTTATTAGTCATTAGTTATTAGTTTAGTTATTTATTTAGTTATTATTATTAGCTTTTGTTAATTTTATTATTTTAGTTATTGGTTATTATTTTAGTTTATTATTATTTTAGTTTTATTATTAGTTATTAGGTTTTTGTTAGTTAGTTATTATTAATTTTAGTTATTACTTAGTTATTAATTATTAGTTAGGTTATTAGTTATTAGTTATTAGTTTAGTTTTATTAGTTATAGTTAATTTTATTTTTAGTTATTCTTATTTTATTATTAATTAATTTAATTTAGTTATTATTATTATTATTATTATTAGTTATTATCAATTTTATTAGTTAGTTATTAGTTTTATTATTATTTATTAGTTTTTTAGTTAGTTATTAGTTTTTTAGTTATTATTAGTTTTTATTAGTTATTATTAGTTTTGGTTTCTAGTTATTATTAGTTAGTTATTAGTTATTAGTTATTTTTTTATTAGTTAGTTATTATAGTTATTATTTTTACAAGGCTTTTTATTAGTTATTAGTAATTAGTTTTTATTTTATTAGTTAGTAGTTTATTAGTTTATTAGTTATTATTAGTTATTAGTTTAGTTTATTATTATTATTTATTTATTTTAGTTATTAGTTATTATTAATTGTTAGCTTGGTTTTATTAGTTATTATTTTATTATTATTAGTTAGTTTAGTTTTTTAGTTATTAGTTTATTATTTGTTAATCATTTATTTTATTAGTTAGTTTTAGTTATTAGTTATTATTATTAGTTTTAGCTTGTATTATTATTAATATTATTATTAATTTAGTTTATTTGGTTACTTATTAGTTAGTTATTAGTTTTTTTATTATTATTAGGTTTAGTTTTATTAGTTCTTTTAGTTTTATAGTTTATTAATTTATTATTATTATTAGTTTAGTTATTATTAGTTATTTAATTTTTTATTAGCTATTAGTAATTATTATACTTAGTTAGTTAGTTTAGTTTACTATTAGTTAATATTTAGTTATTATTATTTATTAGTTTATTATTAGTTATTAGTTATTAGTTTAGTTTGTTTTTAGTTATTTTTATTTATTAGTTTTTGTTATTAGTTATTAGTATCATTATTTAGTTAATTTTATTAATTTAGTTATTTAGTTTATTAGTTATTTAGTTAATTTTATTATTAGGTTTATTTTTTAGTTATTAGTTTTTTATTAGTTATTTATTTTAATAGTTTAGTTATTTATTTTAGTTAGTTAGTTATTTTATTAGTTATTAGTTAGTTAGCTATTTAGTTTAGTTATTAGTTTAGTTAATTTATTAGTTAGTTTAGTTATTAGTTTTAGTTATTAGTTATTATTTATTAGTTATTATTTATTAGTTTTATTATTAATTAATTTATATATAAGTTTATTATTATTAGGTTTATTAGATATTAGTTAGTTATTAGTTTGTTAATTTAATTATTAGTTATTAGTAATTAGTTTTTATTACTTAGTTATTAGTTTAGTTATTATTTAGGTTTAGTTAGTTTTAGTTACTAGTTAGTTTTTTTATTATTATTATTGTTAATTATTAGTATATTTACTATTATTATTATTATTAGTTTATTATTTAGTTTTATATTATTATTACTTTAGTTATTATTATTAATTTTTAGTTTAGTTTATTAGTTAGATATTAGTTATTAGTTTTAGTTTAGTTAGTTATTTATTATTACTTTTTAGTTTTTTTATTATTATTTACTTAGTTTATTTATTAGTTTATTACTTATTAGTTATTATTAGTTGGTTATTTTGTTTAGTTATTATTAGTTATTAGTTAGTTTTTAGTTTATTAACTGAGTTTATTAGTTATTTAGTTTATTTGTTTAGTTTAGTTTTTTAGTTTAGTTTAGTTATTTAGTTTTTATTATTAGGTTTTTAGTTTTTAGTTAGTTTTAATTATTAGTTTATTAGTTAGTTTTTTGTTTAGTTAGTTTATTTAGTTAGTTTTAATTTTTTAGTTAGTTATTTAGTTTAGTTATTTAGTTTAGTTAGTTTATCAATTAGTTTGGTTATTAGTTATTATATTGGTTATTATTCTTTATTTTATTATTTTTATTATTAGTTTAGTTGTTAGTTATTAGTTATTAGTTATTAGTTTTATTAGTTAGTTATTAGTTTATCTATTATTTATTTAGTTAGTTTTAGTTATTAGATAGTTTTAGTTAATTAGTTATTATTATTTTATTAGTTTATTTTACTTTTATCATTTTTATTAGTTATTAGTTATTTTATTTAGTTTTACTAGTTATTACTTTTTAGTTATTATTATTAATTTTAGTTTAGTTTATTAGTTAGTTATTAGTTATTAGTTTAGTTATTATTAGTTAATTAGTTTTAGTTTAGTTAGTTATTTATTATTCCTTTTTAGTTTTTTATTAGTTAGTTAGTTTAGTTATTAGTTATTATTAGTTGGTTATTTTATTTAGTTATTATTAGTTATTTATTATTAGTTGTTAGTTAGTTAGTTTTTAGTTTATTAGTTTAGTTTAATTTATTAGTTTAGTTTAGTTCAGTTATTAGTTATTTAGTTTTTATTATTATGTTTTTAGTTTTTAGTTAGTTTTAGTTATTAGTGTATTAGTTAGTTTTTGGTTTAGTTAGTTTATTTATTTTATTTTATTTTTTATTATTATTATTATTAGCTTATTTTTATTTATTAGTTTACTTTTTTATTAGTTTATTACTATTATTTTATTTGTTATTATTATTAGTTATTAGTTTATTAGGTTTATTAGTTTAGTTTATTAGTTAGTTATTAGTTAGTTTTAGTTTATTAGTTTTATTAGTTATTTAGTTATTAGTTTTATTAGTTTATTAGTTTATTAGTTTTATTAATTTATTTTTTAGTTAGTTAATTATTAATTAGTTTATTAGTTTATTAGTTTATTTAGTTATTAGTTTATTAGGGTTTTAGTTAGTTTAGTTATTTAGTTTATTAGGTTTATTATTAGTTATTTTAGTATTTCATTTGTTTTTTATTAGTTATTATTTATTATTATTATTGTATTGTGGTTTTATCATTATTATTAGTTATTATTTATTATTAGTTATTAGTTTTAGTTTTTAGCTTATTAGTTATATTAATTATTATTTATTTTATTATTTTAGTTATTAGTTTTAGTTTTATTATTATTATTAGTTTAGTTTTATTATTAGATAGTTATTATTTATGTTAGTTACCATTAGAAGTAGTTAGTTATTATTAGTTGTATTTAGTGAGGTTATTTATTTTAGTTATTACCTTTATTTTATTAGTTATTTAGATATTATTTATTATTAGTCTAATTAGTTTATTAGTTTTAGTTTTGTGTTTATTATTAGTTAGTTTAGTTAGTTTTATTAGTTATTAGTTTAGTTATTTAGTTTATTATTATTAGTTATTATTAGTTAGTTTATTAGTTAGTTAGTTTAATTTATTATTATTATTATTAGTTATTATTAGTTATTAGTTTATTAGTTTAGTTAGTTTTATTAGTTTTTAGTTTTTATTTAGTTATTATTTTTTTAGTTTATTATTATTATATTTTTAAGTTTTACCAGTTAAGTAGTTATTATTTTATTATTTTTATTCGATTATTAGTTTATTAGATATTATTTAGTTATTAGTTTAGTTATTATTAGTTAGTTTAGTTAATAGATTGTAGGTTATTAGTTTAGTTTATTAGTTAGTTAGTTTTAGTTTTTTTCATTATTTTAATTATTATTATTATTAGTTATTAGTTTTTTTACTTTATTATTAGTTATTATTTAGTTATTATTAGTTTTATTATATCTATTTTATTATTTTATTATTATTAGTTATTATTACTATTAGTTTAGTTTAGTTTATTAGTTATTAATTATTATTAATTATTAGTTTTATTTTATTATTATTAGTTTAGTAAGTTTAGTTATTATTAGTCATTAGTTATTAGTTATTAGTTTAATTAGTTTATTATTATTAGTTATTAGTTAGTTATTTTTTATTAGTTATTTAGTTATTAAGTTGTTAGTTATTATTAGTTGGTTATTATTAGTTATTAGTTATTAGTTTATTAGTAGTTAGTTTAGTTTAGTTAGTTAGTTTATTTAGTTTTTATTAGTTATAAGTTATTATTTTAATTTTAGTTTTATTAATTATTAGTTTTTAGTTTTAATTATTATTAGGTTCAGGTTTAGGTTTAGTTATCACTTATTTATTAAGTTTATTTGTTTATTATTATTAGTTTAGTTATTATTAGTTTATTATTATTAGTTATTAGTTTTATTAATTTAGTTATTAGTTAAGTTATTTTTTTAGTTGTTATTATTAGTTATTAGTTATTAGTTATTTGTTATTAGTTATTAGTTATTAGTTATTAGTTATTAGTTATTAGTTATTAGTTAGTTATAGTTTTAGGTCATTTTTATTAGTTATTAATTTAGTTAGTTTTCTTAGTTTATTAGTTATTTTAGTTATTATTTATTAGTTATTTAGTTTATTAGTTTATATTATTATTATTAATTTTAAATTTTATTATTAGTTTATTATTTAGTTGTTAGTTAGTTAGTTTTTATTAGTTTAGTTATTTATTGTTATTTATTATTATTTAGTTTATTAGTTTAGTTAGTTTATTCATGTTTATTAGTTTATTAACTTAGTTTTATTAGTTAGTTAGTTTATTATTATTTAATTTTAGTTTTATTATTTTTTAGTTTTTTACTAGGTTTAGTTTAGTTATTTGGTTATTATTAGTTTGTAATTAATATTATTAAGTCATTAGTTTTTAGTTTTATTAGTTATTAGTTGTTATTTATTATTAGTTTTATTATTAGTTATTTAGTTATTAATTTTTAGTTATTATTATTGGTTTATTAGTTTTTATTTAGTTTTAGTTATTTAGGTTTTTATTAGTTAGTTATTTGGTTTTTAGTTATTAGTTATTATTAGCTTAGTTATTTATGTTATTAGTTTAGTTTGTTATGAGTTTTATTAATTATTATTAGTTTTGGTATTAGTTTATTATTAGTTTAGTTATTATTATTTATTTATTAGTTATTATTTTATTATTATTTCATATTATTAATTAATTAGTTAGTTAGTTATTAGTTATAGTTATTAGATTAGGTTTAACTAGTTATTATTAGTTATTGGTTTATTAGTTAGTTATTAGTTATTAGACTATTTTATTATTATTATTATTAGTTTTAGTTATTAGTTATTATTAGTTAGTTAGTTTATTAGTTATTAGTTATTACTTTTATTAGTTTAGTTAGTTAGTTATTTTTAGTTATTTGTTTATTTATTACTTAGTTTATTATTATTATTATTAGTTTAGTTTATTTATTACTAGTTATTAGTTTTTAGTTAGTTTTTATTTGTTATTAGTTATTATTAGTTATTTACTTATTTATTATTAGCTTTATTAGTTAGTTATTAGTTATTTTTATTATTAGTTATATTAGTTAGTTATTATTAGTTATTTATTAATTATTAGTTATTTATTATTATTAGTTTTGAGTTTATTATTAGTTATATTTATTAGTTAGTTTTTTAGCTTATTATTAGTTAGTTTTTTAGTTTATTATTAGTAATTAGTTTTTATTATTTAGTTAGTAATTAGTTTATTAGTTTAGTTATTTATTTTTTAGTTTAGTTATTAGTTTATTAGTTTTAGTTATTAGTTATTGGTTTAGTTTATTAGTTTTATTAGTTTTAGTTATTTTATTAGTTTATTTATTAATTATTTAGTTTATTATTAGTTAGTTTTTTATTTTTATTAGTTATTAGTTATTATTAGTTATTATTAGTTATTAGTTATTAGTTATTAGTTTTCAGTTATTAGTTATTATTAGTTAGTTAGTTTTAGTTATTAGTTATTAGTTAATTAGTTATTATTAGTTTTAGTTATTTATTTTAATAATTTATTTCTTTATTTAGTTATTAGTTTATTAGTTTATTAGTTTTTTATTAGTTTTATTAGTTATAAGTTATTATTAGTTATTATAATTAGTTAGTTATTTAGTTTGGTTTATTAGTTTACTTATTAGTTTTATTCATTTTATTATTATTGGTTATTATTATTATTTTATTAGTTATTTAGTTATTATTAGTTTGTTTATTAGTTTATTAGTTTTGTTAGTTATAGTTATTTTTAGGTATTATTGTTATTATAAGTTATTAGTTTAGTTAGTTTTATTAGAGTTATTATAGTTTTATTATTATTATTAGTTTTAGTTTTATTTTAATTAGTTAGTTATTTATTAATTATTAGTTATTAGTTATTAGTTAATTGTTACTTAGTTTTTTAGTTTTTTATTTAATTATTATTAGTTATTAGTTTAGTTATTATTAGTTAGTTTTTAGTTTAGTTATTATTAAGTTTATTAGTTATTAGTTTTATTATTAGTTAGTTATTATTTTCAATTAGTTATTTATTATTATTTCTAGTTATTATTCATTATTAGTTAGTTAATTGCTAATTATTAGTTTTATTATTAACTTTATTATTATTATTATTAATTATTAGTTTTATCAATTTTATTATTATTATTTTTAGTTAGTTATTATTTATTATTTATTAGTTATTAGTTATTAGTTATAAGTTTAGTTATTATTAATTTTATTAGTTTTATTAGTTTTATTATTTAATTTATTTGGTTTTAGTTTATTAGTTATTAGTTAGTTATTATTTAATTTTTAGTTTATTATTTATTTAGTTTTAGTTATTATTATTATTTAGTTATTAGTTTATTATTATTCATTTTATTCATTATTATTTAGTTATTATTAGTTTTAGTTATTAGTTAGTTTTAGTTATTAATTATTATTAGTTAGTTATTAGTTAGTTATTAGTTTACTAGTTTATTAGTTATTAGTTATTAGTTTTAGTTTAGTTAGTTATTTATTTATTAGTTATTAGTTATTAGTTAGTTATTTATTTTTTAGTTATTAGTTTATATTTTTATTTAGTTTTATTAGTTTTATTAGTTTTAGTTATTTTTATTAGTTTTAGTTTAGTTTTATTAGGTTTATTATTATTAGTTTTTAGTTTAGTTATTTAGTTTTAGTTATTATTAGTTATTTTTATTAGTTAGTTATTATTAGTTAGTTTTAGTTAGTTTTATTATTAGTTGTTTTAATTAATTAGTTAGTTATTATTATTATTAGTTATTTAGTTGTTAGTTTAATTTTATTTAGTTTTTTACTTAGTATTTTAGTTATTAGTTATTATTTATTATTAGTTAGATTTATAAGTTTATTAATTATTAATTAGTTACTAGTTAGTTATTTATTAGTTTTTTTATGAATTTTATTTATTTTAGTTATTAGTTTTATTAGTTTATTTATTAGTTTTATTAGTTATTATTATTAATTTTAGTTAATTTTTATTAGTTATTTAGTTTAGTTATTAGTTTTTTTAGTTTTTAAGTTTTTATGATTATTGATTAGTTTAATTATTAGTTTTAGTTTTATTATTATTAATTATTAGATTTTTTATTAGTTTTATTAGTTATTATTAGTCAGTTAGTTTTAGTTTGTTTTTATCAGTTATTTAGTTTAGTTATTAGTTTTTTTAGTTTTTATGGTTATTTATTAATTTAATTATTAGTTTTTATAGTTTTTATGGTTATTTATTAATTTAGTTATTAGTTTTAGTTTTATTATAGTTAGTTATTTTTTTTATTAGTTTTATTATTTTTATTAGTTATTATTAGTTAGTTATAGTTAGGTTATTTATTTTATTAGTTATTATTAGTTATTAGTTATTTATTATTTATATTATTTATTATTAGTTATTATTATTTATTTTATTTAGTTTTATTATTTATTATTATTAGGTTTAATTTTTAGTTAGTTAGTTTTTTTATTAATTTATTAGGTTCCATTATTTAGTTATTTGGTTTTATTAATTATTTATTATTATTTTAATTATTAGGTTTAGTTATTATTTTTATTATCAGCTAATTATTATTAGTTTTATTAGTTAGTTTTATTATTATTAGTTAGTTTAGCTATTAGCTATTTATTTAGTTTTTATTAGTTTTAGTTATTAAGTTTTAGTTAGTTATTAGTTAGTTATTTTTATTAGTTTAGTTTATTAGATTTTTATTAATTTTTTATTTAGTAATTTATTATTATTTATTTTTTTATTAGTTAGTTAGTTATTTAGTTTTATTAGTTATTATTTGAGTTTATTAGTTTTTTATTAGTTAGTTTTAGTTTTTCTAGTTTTTTAATTTAGTTATTTAGTTATTTTGTTGCTAGTTTTAGTTAATTATGAGTTATTATTATTAGTTAGTTAATTATTATTAATTATTAGTTAGTTAGTTTAGTTTCTTTTAGTTTTATTAGTTATTATTATTATTTTAGTTATTTATTATTAATGTTTTTATTTTGTTAGTTTATTTATTATTTAGATAGTTATTAGTTATTAATTTATTATTAGTTTTATTATTACTTGTTATTAGTTTAGTTATTATTAGTTGATTATTAGTTTAGTTAGAAATTATTTTATTATTATTATTATTTTATTATTACTGCATTTATTATTTTATTAGTTTATTAATTTCATTATTAATTATTAGTTAGTTATTAGTTTAGTTATTATTAGTTTATTAATTTTAGTTAGTTATTAGATTATTGGTTTTTAGTTATTATTAGTTTTTTTAGTTATTAGTTTTATTAGTTAGTTATTATTTAGTTATTATTAGTTTTATTAGTTATTATTTTAGTTTTAATTTATTTAATTATTATTAGTTTCTTATTATTAGTTGTTAGTTAGGTTATTTTAGTTAGTAGTTTTTAGTTATTATTAGTTAGTTAGTCAGTTATTATTAGTTAATTAGTTTTTAGTTAGTTATTAGTTAGTTTAGATTATTAGCTTTCATTTAGTTAGTTATTATTATTATTTTTAATTTTTAATTTTTATTATTATTTAGTTAGTTAGTTTTAGGTTTATTAGTTAGTTTAGCTTTATTAGTTATATTTTACTAGTTATTATTAGTTTATTAGTTATTAAAGATTAGTTTTAAGTTATGTTAGTTATTATTAGTTTAGTTTTTAGGTTTTTATTAATTATTAGTTTTTTTTCTGTTATTTATTTAGTTATTACTAGTTAGTTATTATTAGCTATTAGTTTAGGTTTATATTATTAGTTAGTTATTGGTTATTAATTTAGGTTAGTTTTATTAGTTAGTTATTAGTTATTAGTTTAGGTTAGTTTTATTAGTTAGTTATTAGTTATTAGTTTATTATTAGTTTTAGTTATTTTGTTTTTAGTTATTAGTTATTATTAGTTATTATTAGTTAATTTTATTATTTGTTTTAGTTAGTTTAGTTAGTTATTAGTTATTTACTTTAGTTATTTTTTAGTTTATTAGTTTAATCGTTATTAGTTATTAGTTTTTAGTTTTTAATTGTCAGTTATTAGTTAGTTAGTTTTATTATTTTAGTTTGTTAGTTTTTAGTTATTAGTTATTATTAGTTATTATTTTATTATTATTATTTTTTATTAGTTTTTAGTTTAGCTTATATTTATTATTTTATTAGTTTGGTTTATTAGTTTATTAGTTTAGTAAGTTTTTATTAGTTATTAGTTATTAGATTATTATTATTATTATTATTATTATTATTATTATTATTTGTTTTAATTATTAGTTATTAGTTTAGTTATTTATTAGTTTGTTTATTTAGTTCTTATTTAATTTAGTTATTTATTATTAGCTATTAGTTATTATTAATTATTCATTTATTAGTTTTTTTAGTTTAGTTATTTTTATTATTAGTTAATTATTATTAGTTTAACTAGTTATTTAGTTATTTGTTAGGTTTTTAGTTTATTAGTTTATTATTATTAGTTAGTTATTAGTTTATTAGTTTTAATTAGTTAATTATTTAGTTAGTTATTATTAGTTATTAGTTATTTAGTTTTTAATTATTTATTAGGTTTAGTTATTAGTTATTTTAGTTAGTTAGTTTATTTAATTTTATTAGTTAGGTTATTAGTTAGTTTTTAGTTAGTTAGTTTATTAGTTTACTAGTTTAGTTTTTAGTTATTAGTTAGTTTATTAATTTCACTTATTTTAGTTATTAGTTATTAGTTATTTATGTTTAATTATTAGTTAAGTTTAGTTAGTATTTCAATTTAGTTTGTTTAGTTTTAGTTATTATTTATTTAGTTATTAGTTTATTAGTTTACTTTTTAATAGTTTTTTTAGTTTTAGTTTTCTAGTTTTATTAGTTATTTATTTAGTTATTTATTTAGTTAGTTAATTATTAGTTATTAGTTAGTCAGTTTTATTAGTTAGTTAGTTTAGTTATTTATTTAGGTTTTATTATTAATTATTTAGTTATTATTAGTTTAGTTTTAGTTATTATTAGTTATTATTAGTTTTTAGTTTATTAGGTTTATTATTTAGTTTATATTTTAGTTTTTAAATTTAATTATTTATTAGTTATTAGTTTAGTATTATTATTAGTTTTTTGTTAATTGTTGTTATTTAGTTTAGTTAGTTATTAGTGATTAGTTATTTATTAGTTATTAGTTTTAGTTAGTTTATTAATTTATTAGTTAGGTTTTATTAATTATTAGTTATTTATTAGTTTATTTGTTCTATTATTATTTATTTATTAGTTAGTTATTTAATTAGTTATTAGGTTTAGTTATTAGTTTTATTAGTTTATGATTATTAGTTATTAGTTATTACTTATTAGTTTTAGTTTTTAGTATATTAGTTTTATTTAATTATTATTAGTTAGTTTTTAGTTTAGTTATTTATTTTAGTTTTAGGTTTTTATTATTTAATTATTATTTATTAGTTAGTTAGTTAGTTTATTATTATTAGTTTTATTAATTATTAGTTTAGTTATTAGGTTTTATTAGTTATTAGTTTATTAGTTTTTATTTATTTTATTAGTTTTATTAGTTAGTTTATTATTTAGTTTATTAGGTTTTATTATTATTATTATTTAGTTATTAGGTTTTAGGTTAATTATTATTATTAGTTTTAGTTTATTAGTTATTTAGGTTTTATAAATTATTAGTTTTAGTTAGTTTTAGCTTTAGTTTTTAGGTTTTTTAGTTATTATTATTAGCTATTAGTTATTTAGTTTATTTAGTTTTAATTTTAGTTTCTTCATTTTATTTAGTTATTAGGTTTTTTAGTTAGTTTTATTTATTAGTTTATTATTATTATTATTATTATTATTATTATTATTATTATTATTATTATTATTAGTTTTTCTTTTATTAGTTATTTAGTTTATTATTAGGTTTAGTTTTTTTTAAATTTATTAATTATTAGTTTTATTAGTTTAGTTTATTAGTTTGATTAATTTTTAGTTTTATTATTTTAGCTTTATTATTATTAGGTTAATATTATTTATTATTAGTTTTATTAGTTTATTAGTTATTAGTTTTAGTTATTAGTTATATTAGTAGTTTAGTTTTAGTATTAGTTAGTTATTAATTTTATTATTTATTAGTTTTTAGGTTTAGTTTATTAATTATTAGTTATTAGTTTTGGGTTTTAGTTTTTATTAATTATTATTAGTTACTTTTAGTATTATTATTAGTTATTTTATTATTATTGGGTTTATTATTTATTACTTTTAGGTTTTAGTTTAGTTTTAGTTTATTAGTTTTATTAGTAGTAGTTTATTATTTTATTAGTTATTATTATTATTATTTATTATTATTAGTATTATTAGTTAGTTTTATTAGTCATTAGTTATTAGTTGGTTATTTATTTAATTATTATTAGTTTTAGTTAGTTTATTATTAGTTAGTTATTTTATTAGTTATTTAGTTATTATTAATTAGTTTTATTATTTATTATGTTTTGGTTAGTTATTATTAATTAGTTATTACTTAGTTATTAATCATTATTAGTTAGTTATTTATTATTAGTTATTAGTTTAGTTTTATTAATTATAGTTAATTTTATTTTAGTTATTCTTTTTTATTATTAATTAATTTAATTAGTTATTATTATTATTATTAGTTATTATCAATTATTAGTTAGTTATTAGTTTATTAATTTATTATTAGTTTGTAATTATTATTAGTTTTTAGTTAGTTATTAGTTTTATTAGTTATTATTATTTTAGTTCTAGTTATTAGTTATTAGTTATTAGTTATTTTTATTAGTTAGTTATTATTTATTATTTTACTGGCTTTTATTAGTTATTAAGAATTAGTTTTATTTTATTAGTTTATTAGTTTATTAGTTATTATTGTTATTAGTTTATTATTATTATTTATTTATTATTAGTTATTAGTTATTATTAGTTATTAGTTTATTTTATTAGTTATTATTTTATTATTATTAGTTAGTTTAGTTTTTTAGTTATTAGTTTATTATTTGTTAATCATTTATTTTATTAGTTAGTTTTAGTTATTATTATTAGCATTAGCTTGTATTATTATTAATATTATTATTAATTTGGTTACTTATTAGTTAGTTATTAATTCTTTTATTATTATTAGGTTTTGTTTTATTAGTTCTTTTAGTTTTATAGTTTATTAATTTATTATTACTATTATTAGTTTAGTTATTATTAGTTAATTAATTTTTTATTAGCTATTAGTAATTATTATTCTTAGTTAGTTAATTAGTTTACCATTAGTTAATATTTAGTTGATTATTATTATTTATTATTAGTTATTAGTTATTAGTTTAGTTTGTTTTATTATTTTGATTTATTAGTTTTATATTAGATTGCTATTTAGTTAATTTTATTAATTTAGTTATTTAGTTTATTAGTTATTTAGTTAATTTTATTATTAGGTTTATTTTTTAGTTATTAGTTTTTATTAGTTATTTATTTTATTAGTTTAGTTATTTAGTTTAGTTAGTTATTTTATTAGTTATTAGTTATTTATTTAGTTTAGTTATTAGTTTAGTTAATTTATTAGTTAGTTTAGTTATTAGTTTTAGTTATTAGTTATTAATTTATTAGTTAGTTTTATTATTAATTAATTTATATATAAGTTTATTATTATTAGGTTTATTAGATATTAGTTAGTTATTAGTTTGTTAATTTAATTATTAGTTATTAGTAATTAGTTTTTATTACTTAGTTATTAGTTTAGTTATTATTTAGGTTTAGTTAGTTTTAGTTACTAGTTAGTTTTTAGTTTTTATTAGTTATTATTATTGTTAATTATTAGTATATTTACTATTATTATTTATTATTAGTTAGTTAGTTAGTTATTTTTTAGTTTTATTAGTTATTACTTTTTAATTATTATTATTATTTTTTAGTTTTATTAGTTAGATATTATTATTTAGTTTAGTTATTTATTATTACTTTTAGTTTTTTTATTATTTACTTAGTTTATTTTATTAGTTTATTACTTATTAGTTATTATTAGTTATTTTATTTAGTTATTATTAGTTATTAGTTAGTTAGTTTTTAGTTTATTAACTGAGTTTATTAGTTATTTAGTTTATTTGTTTAGTTTAGTTTTTTAGTTTAGTTTAGTTATTTAGTTTTTATTATTAGTTTTTTAGTTTTTAGTTAGTTTTAGTTATTAGTTTATTAGTTAGTTTTTTTGTAGTTTATTTTATATTATTTTGAATTTTTAGTTAGTTTATTTTTAGTTATTTTTCAATCAATTAGTTTGGTTATTAGTTACTATTTATTAGTTTATTATTCTTACATTTATTAGTTATTATTTAGTTAGTTATTATTAGTTAGTTATTAGTTTATTAGTTTAGTTATTAGTTTTATTAGTTAGTTATTAGTTTAGTTATTATTTAGGTTTAGTTATTTTAATTATTAGTTTTTTTAGTTAGTTTATTATTATTATTATTATTAGTTTTATTTTATTTTTATTATTATATTAGTTAGTTAGCTTTATTATTTAGTTTACTTATTACTTTTAGTTATTATTATTAATTTTGTAGTTTAGTTTATTAGTTAGTTATTAGTTATTAGTTTAGTTATTATTAGTTAATTAGTTTTAGTTTAGTTAGTTATTTATTATTCCTTTTTAGTTTTTTTATCAGTTAGTTAGTTTAGTTATTAGTTTATTAGTTATTAGTTATTATTAGTTGGTTATTTTATTTAGTTATTATTAGTTATTTATTATTAGTTGTTAGTTAGTTAGTTTTTAGTTTATTAGTTTAGTTTTTTATTAGTTTAGTTTAGTTCAGTTATTAGTTATTTAGTTTTTATTATTAGGTTTTTAGTTTTTAGTTAGTTTTAGTTATTAGTGTATTAGTTAGTTTTTGGTTTAATTAGTTTATTTATTTAGTTTTATTTTATTAGTTATTATTATTATTATTTATTTTTATTTATTAGTTTACTTTTTATTAGTTTATTACTATTATTTTATTTGTTATTATTATTAGTTATTAGTTAGTTTATTAGTTTTAGTTTATTAGTTAGTTATTAGTTAGTTTTAGTTTATTAGTTTTATTAGTTATTTAGTTATTAGTTTTATTAGTTTATTAATTTATTTTTTAGTTAGTTAATTATTAATTAGTTTATTAGTTTATTTAGTTATTAGTTTATTAGGGTTTTAGTTAGTTTAGTTATTTAATTTATTAGGTTTATTATTAGTTATTTTAGTTTTTTATTTAGTTTTTTTATTAGTTTTATTATTTAGTTATTATTATTAGTTATTAGGTTTTATCAGTTATTATTAGTTATTATTAGTTATTATTAGTTATTAGTTTAGCTTTTAGCTTATTAGTTAGTTAGTTATTAATTATTATTTATTTTGTTATTTTAGATATTAGTTTTTAGTTTTATTAGTTATTTATTAGTTTAGTTTTTATTAGTTATTAGTTAGTTATTATTATTTATGTTAGTTACTATTAGTTAGTTTTTAGTTAGTTTATTATTAGTTATTAGTTATTAGTTTTAGTGAGGTTATTTATTTATTAGTTATTACTATTTGTTTTATTAGTTATTTAGTATAGTTATTTTTATTATTAGTCTTAGTTTATTAGTTTATTATTTTAGTTTTTTAGGATTTATTATAAGTTAGTTTAGTTAGTTTTATTAGTTATTAGTTTAATTATTTAGTTTATTATTATTAGTTATTATTAGTTAGTTTATTAGTTAGTTAGTTTAATTTATTATTATCATTATTTTAGTTATTATTAGTTGTTAATTTATTAGTTTAGTTAGTTTTATTAGTTTTTTATTTTTATTTAGTTATTAGTTTTTTTAGTTTATTTTTAGTTTATATTATTAAGTTTTACTAGTTAGTAGTTATTATCAGCTTTATTATTTTTATTTGATTATTTGTTTATTAGATATTATTTAGTTATTAGTTTAGTTTTTATTAGTTAGTTTAGTTAATAGATTGTAGGTTATTAGTTTAGTTTGTTAGTTAGTTAGTTTTAGTTTTTTTCATTATTTTAATTATTATTATTATTAGTTATTAGTTTTTTTACTTTATTATTAGTTATTATTTAGTTATTATTAGTTTTAATTATTATATCTATTTCTTATTTATTATTATTTATTAGTTTATTATTATTATATTTATTAGTTTAGTTTAGTTTATTAGTTATTAATTATTATTAATTAGTTAGTTTAGTTTATTATTTTATTAGTTTATTAGTTAAGTTTTTAGTTAGTTATTAGTATTATTATATTAGTTATTAGTTTAATTAGTTTATTATTATTAGTTATTAGTTAGTTATTTTTTATTAGTTTAGTTTTATTAGTTATTTAGTTATTAAGTTGTTAGTTATTATTAGTTGGTTATTAGTATTAGTTATTAGTTTATTAGTAGTTAGTTTAGTTTAGTTAGTTAGTTTATTTAGTTTTTATTAGTTATAAGTTATTATTTTTAATTTTAGTTTTATTAATTATTAGTTTTTAGTTTTAATTATTATTAGGTTCAGGTTTAAGTTTAGTTATCAGTTAGTTATTAATTTTATTTGTTTATTATTATTAGTTTAGTTATTATTAGTTTATTATTATTAGTTATTAGTTTTATTAATTTAGTTATTAGTTAAGTTATTTTTTTAGTTGTTATTATTAGTTATTAGTTATTAGTTATTAGTTATTATTATTAATTATTAGTTATTAGTTATTAGTTAGTTATAGTTTTAGGTCATTTTTATTAGTTATTAATTTAGTTAGTTTTCTTAGTTTATTAGTTATTTTAGTTATTATTTATTAGTTATTTAGTTTATTAGTTTATATTATTATTATTATTAATTTTAAATTTTATTATTAGTTTATTATTTAGTTATTAGTTAGTTAGTTTTTATTAGTTTAGTTATTTATTATTATTTATTATTATTTAGTTTATTAGTTTAGTTAGTTTATTCAGTTTTTATTAGTTTATTAACTTAGTTTTATTAGTTAGTTAGTTTATTATTATTTAATTTTAGTTTTATTATTTTTAGTTTTTACCAGTTTAGTTTAGTTATTTGGATTATTAGTTTGTTATTAATTTTAGTCATTAGTTTTAGTTTTATTAGTTATTAGTTATTATTTATTATTAGTTTTATTATTAGTTATTTAGTTTTTAATTTTTAGTTATTATTATTAGTTTATTAGTTTTTATTTAGTTTTAGTTATTTAGGTTTTATTAGTTAGTTATTTGGTTTTTAGATATTAGTTATTATTAGCTTAGTTATTTATGTTATTAGTTTAGTTAGTTATGAGTTTTATTAGTTATTAGTTATTAGTTTTGGTTATTAGTTTATTAGTTTAGTTATTATTAGTTATTTATTTATTATTTATTAGTTTATTATTATTTCATATTATTAGTTAATTAGTTAGTTATTATTATTTATGTTATTAGATTAGGTTTAACTAGTTATTATTAGTTATTTTATTATTAGTTATTGGTTTATTAGTTAGTTATTAGTTATTAGACTATTTTATTATTATTATTAGTTTTAGTTATTAGTTATTATTAGTTAGTTAGTTTATTAGTTATTAGTTATTACTTTTATTAGTTTAGTTAGTTATTTTCAGTTATTTATTTATTTATTACTTAGTTTATTATTATTATTATTAGTTTAGTTTATTTATTACTAGTTATTAGTTTTTTAGTTAGTTTTTATTTATTATTAGTTATTATTAGTTATTTATTTATTTATTATTAATTTTATTAGTTAGTTATTAACTATTAGTTTATTTTTTATTATTAGTTATTAGTTTAGTTATTATTAGTTATTTATTAATTATTAGTTAGTTATTTAGTTTTATTAGTTAGTTTTTAGTTTATTATTAGTTATATTTATTAGTTAGTTTTTTAGCTTATTATTAGTTAGTTTTTTAGTTTATTATTAGTAATTAGTTTTTATTATTTAGTTAGTTATTATTTTATTAGTTTAGTTATTTATTTTTTAGTTTAGTTATTAGTTTATTAGTTTTAGTTATTAGTTATTAGTTTAGTTTTATTAGTTTATTAGTTTTAATTATTAGTTATTAGTTTAGTTTTATTAGTTTAGTTATTAGTTATTTAGTTTATTATTAGTTAGTTTTTTTAGTTTTTATTAATTATTAGTTATTATTAGTTATTATTAATTATTAGTTTTTAGTTATTAGTTATTATTAGTTAGTTAGTTTTAGTTATTAGTTTATTAGTTATTATTTTATTAGTTATTAGTTAATTAGTTATTATTAATTTTAGTTATTTAGTTTATTAGTTTATTTATTTATTTAGTTATTAGTTTATTAGTTTATTAGTTTTTTATTTGTCTTATTAGTTATTAGTTATTATTAGTTATTATGATTAGTTAATTATTTAGTTTAGTTTATTAGTTAGATTACTTATTAGTTTTATTCATTTTATTATTAGTTGGTTATTATTATTAGTTTATTAGTTATTTGGTTTATTATTTGTTTATTAGTTTATTAGTTTTTGTTAGTTATTAGTTATTTTAGGTATTATTAGTTATTATAAGTTATTAGTTTTAGTTAATTTTATTAGTGAGTTATTATAGTTTTTATTATTAGTTATTATTAGTTTTAGGTCAGTTATTTATTTAATTAGTTAGTTATTTATTAATTATTAGTTATTAGTTATTAGTTATTTGTTACTTAGTTTTTTAGTTTTTTATTTAGTTATTATTAGTTATTAGTTTAGTTATTATTAGTTAGTTTTTAGTTTAGTTATTATTAGGTTGATTAATTATTAATTTTATTATTAGTTATTTATTATTTTCAATTAGTTATTTATTATTATTTCTACTTATTATTAATTATTAGTTAGTTAATTGCTAATTATTAGTTTTATTATTAACTTTATTATTATTAATTATTAGTTTTATCAATTTTATTATTATTAGTTTTAGTTATTATTTATTATTTATTAGTTATTTTATTAGTTATAAGCTTTATTATTATTACTTTTC
>JAKCPB010001684.1:0-96479 GCA_021442155.1 Cymbidium sinense
AAGTAAAAGCCTAACCAGAAATGGTGTAGTGTGGATTATGATAAAAAGTTTGAAGGATAATGCTATTAATGATGTGAGATAGAATTATACTTTAAAGATTATTGTCGATACTAAGATTATCAATGTTATAAGTGTCTATGTTCCTCAAGTAGGTTTGGAGGTAAGCTCAAAAGAAAATTTTTGGAATGAATTAGAGGGATTAATACAAAAGATACCTCTGAAGAAAAAAGTATTTATTGGGGAGAGATTTAAATGGACATGTTGGTAGAGTGGTGAAGATTTTAAAAGTATTCATGGTGGTTATGGATTTGGAGTGACTAATGAAGAAGGTGACTATATTAGATTTTGCCTTAGCTTATGATTTTGTAGTTGCTAATACTTTATTTAAGAAAAGAGATGAACATATTATTACTTATAAAATGGATCTAGTAAAACACGATTGATTATTTTTGATAAGAAAAATAGATCGTTTAGATTGTAAAGATTGTAAGGTCATTCCAAGTAAAATTTTAAGTACCCAACATCGACTATTAGTTTTAGATTTTAAGATGAAAGGTTGTAAGAGAAAAAAATAAACTTAATTATTATCCTAGATTAGATGGGGACACTTAAAGAACACAAATAAAAATATTTTAAGAGTAAGATACAAGAAATTAAAGTTTGGGATGTTCATAAAGAAGCTAACGTTATGTGGGAAAAAGTATCAAGTGCTATTAAACAAGTTGCTAAAGATGTGCTTGGAGAATCAAAAGGAAAAGCTTTTTTTAATAAGAATAGTTGGTGGTGGAGTCGAGTGCAAGAAAAGATAAGAAATAAGAAGCATTGTTATAAAACTTGGTTTAGATGTAAAAACTCGAAGAATTGGGAAAGATATAAAATGGCCTGTAGAGATTCTAAGAAAGCAATATATGATGCAAAAAATTTAATTTTTAGTGATTTATACAATAGATTAGATACCAAAGAAGGTGAAAGATGTATGTATAAGTTAGCCAACCAAAGAGATAGGAGAAGTAAAGACATAGTTCAAGTGAGGTGTATTAAGGATGAAAATAATAAAGTGCTTTTCTTAGAAAAGATATTGAAAATAGTGGATGAGGTATTTTAATAAACTTTTCAATGAAGGATCCGTACGATTGAGTATAGCAACCTTAATACCCTAAAAAATAGAGAATTTCATTTTATCATCGATTAGTAACTGAAGTTAGTGAAGCTTTAAAGAAAATGAAATGTGGAAAAGCAAATAGGACCTGGATAATATTCCAATAGAAGTGTGGAAATGTTTAGAGATCAAGGAATTTCTTGGCTTACAAATTTTTTTAATGTTATTTTAAAGACTAAAAGATGCCGAGATGAGTGGAGAAAAAGTTTGTTGGTTCCTATATTTAAGAATAAAGGTGATGCACAAGATTGTGCAAATTATAGAGGAATTAAGTTAATGTGCCATACATTAAAATTATGGGAGAGAGTAATTGAGCATGTTACGATGTGATACGTAAGTTTCTCACAATCGCTTTGGTTTCATGCCGTAGATCTACTATGGATGCTATACATTTATTAAGAGGTTTGATGGAGAAGCATAGAGAAAATAAAAAAGGATCTACATATGATATTTATTGATTTAGAGAAAGCTTATGATAAAGTCTCAAGAGATGTTCTTTGGAGAGTTCTAGAAAAGAAGTTAATATTGGTTATATTCAAGTCATTAAGGATATGTATACTAGTCGCCACTTGTGTCCAAACACAAGGAGGATTGACAAACTATTTTCCTATTTCTTGGATTACATCAAGGATCAACATTAAGCCCTTATCTTTTACTTTAGTTATGGATGTTCTTACGAGACATTTACAAGAAGATGTACCTGTATGCTTTTGTCGATGAAATTCTTCTTGTTGATAAGACTAGAGAGGGAGTCCAACGTAAACTTGAATTATGGAGGTCAACTTTAGAGTCTAAAGGTTTTCGCTTAAGATCTAAAACTGAATATATGGAGTGTAATTTTAGTTGTAGAAGTTTTAGGTAGTGTTGTGACTTTAGGTGATCAAGTCATTAATAAGAGTGATCTGATATTTAGGCTCTATTGTTCAAAATGATGGTGAAATAGATGGAGATATTATTAGTAGAATTCAAGTTGGATGAAGTGGAGGAATGCATCCGCCTATTATGTGATAAAAGTTCCACTTAAACTTAAGGAAAATTTTATAAGATGGTGGTAAGACCCGCAATGACTTATGGTGTAATGGCCAATAAAAGAGAAACATAAGACTAAGTTAAGTGTTACAGATGAGGATGCTCGTGGATGAGTGGTTTTTACCCTTAGAGATAGAATGCAAAATAAGTATGTTCGAGAAAAGTTGGAGTAGCTCCAGGGTAGATAAGATTAGGGAGAGTCGCCTTAGATGGTTTGGCCACATAAAGCGTACCGTCCATGACCGACAGAGAGTAGATGCATTAGATTTTCCTTATGTTAAGAAAGGTAGAGGTAGACCCAAAAAAGACTTGGTTAAGATGTAAAAAATGATCTTAGTATACTGAATTAAATGAGAATTTGACACATAATAGGACACAATGGAGACGAAGGATTCATGTAGCCGACCCCACCTAGTGGGATTAAGGCTTGTTGTTGTTGTTGTAACAAACTAGGATATAAATTATTGCTTAAAGTCAATGGAGGAAGTGATGCTTCTTGAAGGAAGGTAAAAATATAATCTTAGTGACAAGCATGGTAAAAAAAATTATATTAATGATAGTAAGAAGATAAATTCTTACTTGAAATGAGGAACTTAGTTAGCAAGATCCAACTTCATTATATATGAATCCAACTTCAACGTCTTAACTTGGACGATGATTGAGTATTTATGATCTAAATAATGAAAGCATTTACTAGTTAAGCCTTATTCTTTGACGCTACTAAGGAGAAGGACTCTAAATATTACTCTTCTTCAAGAGATGAGGTTTGTGATTTCAAGTCAAGATTTCAATAGCCATCAAAGCCATGTGGTGTCAATGCTTGATAAACATAATTCATTTCCATTTATATGAGGAATGAGGAAAAGGAACAAATAAAAACACTAAAATATATTTTGAATGATTTTGTCAAATGATTATCCATGTGTTGTAATTATTTAAAAGAAATATAATCATATAATTATTCATTATGTGAATACCTCTAATGATAATTAAGATGATCTAGTTTCTTTTTTATCTTCAATATCTCACTCTCATCAATCTTAAATAGACATTGGATTGAAAATTATGTATGGAAGATAACTAAGGCCTTAATAGATAATCAAATAACACTTAAAATATAACTAAGAGAAAAAAAGCTAGGTATCCAAAAAAACTAATAGAGAATTAGCTTTTAAAACCTAGCCTATCCCATTTGGCTAGACAAGGTGAGCCAAATTGACTAAAGAGAACAAATTTCTTAGAAAAAAAATCTCTATTTAGAATGTGATTTTTTTATAATTTTACATGCACAAACTAGATCTTTGATCTTCTATTTATGGATAGAGATCATAATCTATGTTCTAGAGTTGGGAATTTGATACAGTTTTATAAAATGGCATTAGTTAAGCCAAATGTAGCTAATTGTACATGGATGAGTTCTCTTAGAAGTCACCTCTAGGCATAGGAATCATAGATGAGTTGTGCAAGGCAAGTACCTATATTGAGTATCAATGATAAATACTTTTAAGTGAGTTTTTAGCATGAGAGCTACTAATCGGTTGGTGAGAATATCCAACAAATTGATGCATGCTTTGGGTGAGTGCTAGATCTAAGGAGCACAACATCATATATAAACCTTTTGAATGAATTAAACATTATAGTATTGAGGGTTGAGTTAACGCTTACATGTTAGGAGACTTATTAGTAATATGTTGATTTTAAGAATTAAGATGACTATTCAAAGTAAGTTCATAGTTGTCAAACTAATTCAACATTTGATGACTTTGCAAATAATTTTTATTCATATCACAATTTTATTAATCTAACCCAAATGAATATACATGAGTGAGGAATAGCATGGATCATCACACTATAGAAAAAGGCATTAGCATCGGTTAAATAACTCTATTAAAGCGTTAAAATTGCCGAAAGTTTATAATATTTTTTAAACTATTGCATATCTGTTGTACATTTGGGGACAGAACTTTTTGAAAAGTTGGTTATAAAGTTGTAGAAAACAACTTTCTTAAAAAAAGCATGTATTACAAATATTTTCATTTTGAAAATTTTAAAAGCAGTTTCCTGACTACCACACTCTAATAAATTCTAGTTCAAAATAAATTTTTTCACCACAAACTATAAATGAAAAAAGTCGATAGAAAACGAAGCTATCGCCTAGCTACTTTTGAAAAGCAAAGTAACTAGAAATGCTTCAAACACCCATAATTGCAATGTCAAAAGGAATTTAGCGAGGTTTTATAGTCGGGAAGGGGTTTACCAAGTTAGTGCGCTTTTAACTGCTGATTTGTTTGCAACGCTTATAGGCCGAAAGTGTTATAGTTATGCAACGGTTATAACTGCAATATTACCATTTTTGTTTAAAAAATGGATTTAATTCTTCATTTTCATAATATATTATAGAATACATGTGGTATATCATCCTTGTCAAATATAATTAGAGCAATCATAAAGCACATGGAATAATATAATTAGAACAGCATAAAGAAAACATATAATAATATCACATAGACACATATGAGGTGCTAAGTAAAATTAAGTAGAGAACTCATTAGGCAATTATGAATATAAGTGCAGGAATATATTTAACAGCACAAAAGTTTGCAGTATATGAGATCTAGCAATAAAATTGCAAGGAAAATACTAAAAGACTCAAGCGGTCAAGCGAGATGAGAATCATGGAGGGGTTTTAAAAGAAGAGGGGATAGAGGATGTTATTAGGTAAATAATTAAATATTGAAGTGATTATTACGGCTGCAATTACTATTCTTCGTCGATTATAATCGTTGTCATAGGTAAGTATAGGTAGTTTTAAAACCACTACAAATAGCCTTGTTTTAGCCTATTAGTTGAGGCCTTGTTTCGTTCCTGAAGATCTCGAGTTCGAACTTTGAAGATTGTGTATAAATTTATCATAAAAATTACTCAAATGATCCAAAAAAAAAAAAAAAACCACTTACCTTACCTCACACTTTTTAGTAGTGGCATTTAAATATAAATTTTTAAATTATAGTAACATATTGTTCAAAAAAATTTTATTATCATTTCTTAGCACTCACATAATATTAATATATGATAATACAAATCAAAATTTTAAACACCCCACATTATAAAAAAAAATTGACTATATTTAAAATTTTATGTTTAATTATCATTTTTACTTTTTCTTCCCTTTTTTTTTCTTTTTTTTTGAGAAATATGAATTTATATGCCTAAAGATAGTATTCATATTCTTTTACATAATGTTCTGTTGAAAGGTGATAATTTCCATAATATTGATTTTTGTGGTTAATTATTAATAAATTTTGTCTTAGATCATTAACTAATTTTTAATGATGGGAGACAGGCAAGGAAGACTACTACATTAATGGAAGGCCAGATCTTCTGTGAACAGCTCAGGAATGTCTTGTAGCTGGAAGAATCAAGATCAGGTTATATTCGAGGAGAATCGACCCATGTTATAACGTACAAATAGCTTGTTGTGCTGCGTTAAAAGACTTGAGATATATGTTTATCCTTTTAGAAAAATAAAAACAATAAAAACTATGGCATGTGCCATTAAATAAAATCAAGACTATATTTTAGAAATTGCTCCCTGAAAATGTTATATGTGCATTGTAATAAATAAGAAGATAGTGGAACTCAACTTTATGCTACAAGTACAGTATAATATCTGCACACTTTCTTCCTTCCCTTATCTCTCTTTAACCTCCTCAGCTCCATTTGTTGCTTGTTGGCTCATCTGTTGTTGCGCTATAGTTTCAACTTAGGTTGCATTTAGTATTCATGCACTGTATTTTAGCATTCATGCTTTATGGAAAATCTGAAGTCATTATAGGTTATTTTTTTGCATCATGTCTTCTGTGTATAATCAGGATAAGTGATATAAGAGGATTGGACATTATAAGTTATGCCTTAGGAGTAAGTTTCTAACTTCTCACTTTCTTCTTTCTTTCCACTAGTTGACTCCACATTCTAAAATCTGACTAATGTGTTGATTCATCTAAAGAGCTCTCTCCTATAGAGCTCTAACTTCCTAACTTTTTTGAGGCACATATACTCATATTACAAAACATTAATATTAAAGGCATCCATATATTAACATTTTGATTGCAAATGCTTGTAATTATATAAATTCATTCTATTTACTATTGTCTCACATTTGGTTCGCCTGCATTTAGTGAATATGTGTCAGTCCACCATATTATGGTCTCTACCTAGCATCTTCATTTGTAAAATTTCTTATAGAATAACATTAAATATAAAAATAATAACTTATAAATGACTTGATAGATATTATCCCAATTCTATACTCAATGTATAGAACTATGATATCAGTATAGAGGGAGGTCCACTTGTCCAATAATAGGAAGCTCATGTTGACCTCCATGTATGTGTCATAAGTCAAGTCGAGCTAACAAGGTGAATTCGACGAGCTTCAGTGCGCAAATCGGAGCTGAAACGCACTCAACAGCATCAAAAATTAGTCAAAATGATCTCCGATCGACTAACAGACTCCACCATCGCGTTCAGAACGTCAAAATTAATCAGCATACGCATCTTGCATAATTCAACGGTCGATCGATCAAAAAGAAGGGTCGTCGATGCATTGACACGCTCGAGGTCGGGAAGCCACGACGTTGCCCAAATGACCTCCGTTCATGAAATTGATCGCTCTATTAGATTGAAACATCAAAACCTATCAAATGAGACTGTTCGCGCTCATTTTGGACAAACATGTGTGAATATCGAGCAATCGGATACAAAAACACGCAAATCGGAGCTCAATACACTCGATGGCACCGAAAATCAATCGAAATGACCTCCGATGGATGAACGGACTCCGCTATCGCATTCAAAACATCAAAATTGATTAGAATAGACATCTTGCATAATTCGACGATAGACTGATCAAGAAGGAGGGTCATCGATGCGCTGACACACATATAGAGGTAAGGAAGCCGCGAGGTTGCCCAAACGACCTCCGTTCACAAAATTGATCACTCTGTTAGCGTCAAAACCTAATAAATAAGACTATCTGCACTCAATTCGGACGAGTCTGCATGAATATCGAGCCAGCAGAAGCAACGACGCACAAATTTGAACTAAAATTGATCCTGATTTGATGCCGACTTAAACCAAACAGCCTCCAATTGCGAAATGGACTACATCGTTGTGTTTAGAACAACATAGTAACCTAAAATTGACATATATATTATCTATGTGATGATGTCTATGCAAAAATTCAAATTAGGGAAAATAAAATAATAAAAAAATATATATCCTATAAATATCTCTCTTAAAACCCTACACCTAACTTTTTTCAATTCCCCTCCTTCTCCCGCAGCCGAAGCCCTTGCATCTCCCTTTCACTGTCTCTCCATCTCTCTCTCTCTCTCTCTCTCTCTCTCTCTCTCTCTTCACTGTATATAGTGCAAAAGTTTTTCGTGGAAATGACAATAGCTAAACATAGAAAGACATAATGGATGCACAAGAAGTGGTATTGTTCACGTCGACTGCAAGGCGCTGCTTAGCGCCTTTTGCACCTATTTGCTGAAGCGCATGAGCGCTCGCCCACATAACGCTGCCAGCCCATAGCGCCATGAAACCTGTTGACTATAAGTACCATACGCCTTTCGCGCATGGAAAAGCTTTCGAAGTACCTTGGAGACCCATATAATATTTATCTTAGTATGGTGGAAGATTCAAGCCGTGATTTATACCCATATATGCTTTCCTGGCGTGGTGGCACAAAGATACCCGGCAACCTCACCTGAATGACACCGAATCGCCGCCAAACTTCCGATGGGGACCTACATAGCTTGATAGTAAATTATGCTATAAGTACCCGTACACACCTTTCTTGGCATAGCGAGAAAATATATTTCAGCAAGTATTTTAGAACTTCATACATGCCTTTATTGGTATGGTGGGAAGGCACATTCAGGCTGTGGTTTATACCACTCATATATGCCTTTCTTAGCGTGGTGGCGCTCGAATACTAAGTATCTATCGATGATGCCTGATGTCAAATGCTACCAATTTTTTACACTAACATGATTAATAAACTGTTTAATAAAAATTCAATAATAAAGCTAAAATTAAAGTTTTAACTTGACAATGCAAATATATAAGTACCTGTACATACAGTTCTTAGCGTGTCATGGAAATATGCGCTTCATACAAGTACTTCAGAGATCCCTACATGTCTTTCTTAACTTGGTGGAATGACACATTCGACTGTGGTGTTTACACCACCCATACATGCTTTTTTTTGGCATGGTGGGCAAGCCCAACCCCCATTATAGCCGTCTATATGGGGACAATGTCGGGAGGCTACCGAAATACTATCAATATTTTATTTAAAATTTTATACTTGCAATGTAATTCAATTAAAACAAGTAATATTATACAAATCCCTTAAGTTTAAATTAATGTGGAATCAAATACACCCACATGGGCCCCGACACTATGCTGAATGCTTAAATTTAGTGTCTCAGGATGCTGCATGAGTTGATTCCTGGTTGGATCTTAGGATCGGGTTCGGATTAACAAAACCTAAAAATTCAAAAATAATATTATAATATTTTCAACTTAATGAAATATCTGAGAAGCTAATTCTGTCATATGATAGTAGATCTGATCCTCTATTATTAAAGTAATAGAGTCGATAGGATCTAAAGCAATAAACTAAAAGATCAAGCAAACTTATGAACCTCGATGATGTTGAATAAAAATTTCAACCGGAGGGGATACTTCAATCAAAATATGATTTTAATTTCAAAGCAAATTGACTTAGATTGAATATCAATCTAAATGCAAAATCTAAAATATTATTAAGCTATAAATGTCTAAGTGAAATTCAATATTAAAAACTTGAAGCCAAAAATTCAACTCGCCTTCCACAATTGTTTGTCGGATGTGACAAATTAAGAAAATTCTAGCTCACAAAAGTGCTAAAGTCAAATCAAGTGCACAACTATGTTTACTCTCAAATAATGTCATGCTAGTAAAGACATAGCCCATGTCCTCTGATTACATGGTTTGGCTAGTAGGCTCCACATGATGCAGTTACGACCAGAGTCTTCTGATTGGGTGGTTGTCGCCAAATGACTCCAATATATCACGGTTACGATTGTAGCCCGTATGCTCCCCAATGGCTCTGCCCTTTGAGTTGTGAACCATATGATATACTTGATTGAGCAAAAAGCCATCTGTTAGCTACGATAGACTTAAGCTTATCTCCTTAGACAAACACCACCCCAGGTCTATAAAGATTTCTTGGACGATGTAAAACATGTGTTGCTGATAAGAATCATTCGAGTTGGGTCGACTACCTCCTCTGACTAAGTAAACTAGAGACTACAATAACCCGAGATAACGGAACCATAGGATCTAGATCGGGCGCATCATCGTTCCCCCAACCATTCACTTTAAGTTAAATATAATGAACCTCATAAATCTAAATTTTAAAACTCCATATGATGCTATTATACGCTACGCACTAAGCGACCTAATTATTAGCCTTAATCGAAAGTTCTCTCTCAGGATTGAGAGGGGTAATTAACTATAGGTTCTGCCATAGAAAACCCGAACGATCTAAAGTCCTCATAAAATGAGGGCTAAATCTGGTAGTGTCTTATCTACTATTCCATCGTCTTAAAATTACACGACACTTAAATCACTCTCTCATCGAGATCGGGTAATTTTCAAGCCCATAACTCAATTTCTTTATTATGCTCTTATGAGCATACCTAGAGCTTCCGTGAGATGAGATAGGTTGGCTCATAATTTCTTCTCAATCTATAGAGGACTCTCCAAAATGTATTGATATGGTGAATATATTGTACAAGTTGAGCTTCAAAACTTAAATTCATCCTAACTCTTTCATAATGTTATGACAACTAGCATTTTTGAATATGAAATAATTTATTAGTATCTCAAAAATATCTTTTAATGAATATTATAAAAATATTATCATAAATTCATGAAACCATGTTTCATGAATTTTAGGAATCTTCTTTTATGTTGTTTAAGAAATATTAATTTGCCATTGTATGTGTTTAAGGATGATCGTATATTAATGAGTCTTATGAGAATGTTGTAATGGAATGGAAGAATTTAAATTTAAAAATAATTTGTGTAGATGATGGAGTTGTAGTCTAAATGAGATTCAAATGATATAATATGAATGATAGTGGTGATATTTATTAACAAAAAAATTTATAGTCTCAATGAGATTCAGATGATATGATATGAATGATAGTGTCTTCATCAATGAAAGGATTAAGACATATCTTCTTCATTTAATTATTAAATTTTGATGATATAGATCTACAATGAGACTCAACTGTAATACCAAATGCTATCTATAAAAATTAGCAAAAAATTAATAGCTTCTTTGAACTGGAGTGTTAAAATGTTGTTAAGGCAGGCATCTTCCTTACAGGTCAAGCAATATTTTTTAATGTTCCTAAACTATATTGAGTTTATAAGAAAGTAGATCACTTGGGCAAGGCTATGGATCTAGCACAAAATCAAGTTAGTTCTTTTGTCAAGTGGGATCTAGAATGATGAGCCATTGCCATTACTATTGGGGCTCAAGAACTGATCAGACCAATCTACTTTCGAAGGTTATCTTTATTTTAGCTAGTCTGCAATCATTATTGAACAAAATACTTCAAACAATACTTTTATGAACTATTAATTGTAGCTCTTGTAGTTATTGAAATTCTCTTTAGTTAAGAAGACTATGTGGAAGACACTTAGTTTAGTGGAAGGATAAGATGACACAAAACTACTAATTATTGAGATTTTTAACTTTTCTCATGAAATTTGAATAAATCAAAGAAGCTCATCAATCTCTGTGAGCCAATGAGAGCCTTCTAAAGATTATGTAAGTTGCCCCATTGCCCAACCATATACTCTGATATTACCAACCACTTAAAATAAAAAGAATCAGATACAAAATGTGTCATGGAGGAAGAAGGGTGATAGGTTTGTTGGGTCCATTTTAAAAAAAATGATATTTTTTAGCATTCAAATGATCATATTTCAATTATAAGCACTCACAGCTTGGAGTTTGTTTAATTTATTAAATAATTTTTTAAAAAAAAATTTATCAATCATACTTATGAGCACATCTTTTAGACTCAAATTTAAATGATTTTAATATTTTTGAATTATTTTTCGTTGAAACACATTGCGACGATCATAAATTTACTTGAATCAAAATTTAAATGACTTATAAAGTAATTTCTAAAGTCTCTAAATGTAATTTTTGTAGGTTTAACATTAAAAAAATGAAGACAATAAGATGTTCTATGAGCTTCATTTTTAAAGTCATATCTACGACTACAAAAACTTGTGGATTGCAATAATTTTCTCACCCATAGTTGGCAGAAAAATGTTAACCATCACACAGGAAATAACATCAGTGACAAAAAATATTCACTTTTACAATTTCTCTTTGTATTTCATTTTTTTATAGGCAGCAACTACTTATACATAGTAATAACTTCCCATTTTTTACTGTAAGAGTTAGGTACTTGCTGCTGAATTCATATCAACAAGCTCATTCCATGATGTAATAAATAGACAACTATCTTAAAAGCTTTGAAGCAATGAATATATGCTCAATTGAATGCCTAATTTCAACCCTAAATCCTTAAATAATCTCTTCTTCATCTTCATTATCACATATCCATTACTTTGACATGAAGATTGCATAAAGATGACAAGATGTCAACTTCGTGTTAAGTACTTTGTCTGATGGTTGAAACTCTTGCTCTCATCATTGTGACAGGTCAAAACATACTAATGTACTAATTTTTTAAATTTTATTCATAATTAACATGCAACGCTTAAAAAATTAGAGATTAACATTAATTAACAACATAAATGCATGATAAAATCATAAAAATTTAAGGAAAAAATATAAAAGAATTACATATATTTCGTATAATTCTTATGTATTTACATCTTTAACAGGCATAAAAATATGCATTTTATTTTTTAAAAAATTAATGATAGTGATATTTTAATATAATATTAAAGATTTATGTATAAATATATAAGAATTATGTGGTATGTATGTATCCAAAAATTTATTATAACTACAACATTCAATTGCAAATAAGTTTTATATAGTTCAAATATCTTCCTATTAATTTTTCTAGGCCAAGTGAGCACCACAATAAAATTCTAATTGAATTACTCATTTTCTTATTCCTCACCCAATAACACTTCTCTAATAGATCTTCACAGAAAACATCTCCATCATAATTATGAACTAATTACCAACAACACAACAATTGTCCCTATACAATTCAGAATATTTACAGAAAATATGAAAAGCTTTGTGCTAAGGATTTATTATTTTGAGATAAATTTAATATAAGAACAGTTAATTAACTCTTATATTATATTTATCTCAAAATAAATTTTAAAAAATTTAATATTCATTTTGATCAAATTTGAGCAGAAAATTCTTATTTTTACTGAAAAAAATTAAGTCTGAATTTTCTTATCAAAATAGATCTCAAAAACTCTTAAATCTATTTTGAGATAAATACAATATAGAAATACTTAATATTGCATTTACATCAAAATATATTTAAAGATTTTGAGACAATTTTAACTGTATTTTTGCACAGAATATTCTGATAATTTTTTTCCCCATGTATGTGCGTCATCTTATCTTATCACACCTCAAGAACCTACTAGGAGACAACCTCACCTTGAAATTACTCTCTGTTATCGTCTCCAATCCTGGTGACCACGGCCGGTTCTTCAACCCCACCAACTGCTTATACTGTTTCCTCACCTCCGGCGTACTGCATATCTCTTCACAAACTCTGCCGCTACCTCCCTTCTCCTCGCCGGCTCCGCCTCCACCACCGCCACATATCATCCCCTCAATGAACTCCGGAAGAACCCTTATGTGTGCCTTCCCATCGCTTCCCTTTACATACTCAAACGGACACTTTCCATGTCCGAAAGTCGGTTGCTGGCCTTTTGTGTAAGAAAGCAGAGCGAGGGAGGCGGCGGTGAGAGTGCCACAGGGCAGGTGGTCGGCGGAGAACAGAGTAGGTTTCACCGGAAATTAGCGCATCGTCGATGGTTAGTGCGGGGACGGTCGGCCGATGAAGAAGGACTTAGCGTGGCAGACTAGGCTGTCGGGGAACTGAAACATGAGTTCTCCAGCGAGTAGCCCGGATGTGAGGAAGCGGGTTCCCAAAAGATGAGCTTTATGGTGGCGGTGGCGGCGTTGGTGGTTGCCGGGAAACAGGGAGAGACCAGTGTGTTGCCCATGAGAGCAATGGGACACGAGGTAATTGACGGAGAGGAAGGGATAGAGCTATATAACGAGGGAGCGATATTGGGCCTGAGTATTTGACCCAATAATTATTAGAATATTATTTATTATAACTTAAGTCTATTAATATTAGCTTTAATAAATATCGTCATTATTTTTAAATATATTAAAAAATACTTATTGATTTTTTTTAATTTTATCTCAACCAAACTTTGATCAAAATATCTTATTTTTTATAATAACAGTAGAATAGGTTGCATGAGAATTTTATGATAAATTTATTAGTACAATTAAAAATATAGAACCAATAAAATATAAATATTTTAAAAAAAATGATTGTAAATATTTTTTAACTTTTTTTATTTAACGAGAAAATTAATCGAGAGGGATGAAAGAGCTATGATGAGAAAAAAAAATTGATTTAAGACATTTTTAACTATTGTTAATTAACATGCACTGAAAAAAAATTAATCTATGATTTTTTTATATTTAAATAACATAAAAATTATGCAATTTTAATTTTTACATAGATTTAAAAAATAATAAAAATATTTATTGTAAAACATATGATAATAATAAAAATCAAAATATTTATATACAATAGATGGTGAATTAGATATCCTGACCCAATGTTATTCGGGAAAAAAAGCATAAAACTACCACAATATATAAAATAAATATTATAAATATTTTTTTATTTTTTCAAAAAGCATTTGAAGATTTAAATACTTATCTTCTCTAATTTATTTATATTTTATATTATTATAAAATATACCATAACAGCACGGTAATTATTTTTCCTCGTGATGAGAATCATGTGGGCTCGATTTTATATTTTAATAATATTTATTTTTCTTAATTTTCATTTAAAATTAAAAAAATTTGAAAAAGTAAAAAAAATTTATTTAATGGAATCTTATACAGTAAAAAAAATTAAGTAATATTTACAAAAATTGAAACTTAAAGATATACAAAATAGTGATATACAATCAAAAATTTATTTTTAAGTAAAAAAATTTATTTATACAGTAAAAAAAAATTTAAGTAATATTAGAAAAATTTAAGTAAAAATTTATTTAATTGAAACTAAAAGATATATAATCAGAAATATTGATTTTTACACAAAATTGAATACAATTTAAAATAATGATATTACAATTTATAAATTTATAACTTATTAGAATAAATTCAACCTAAAAATTTACATGATCATGTACAAGTAACAATTTGATTCAATAAAAGCTAACAAAATAATGATATTATAATTTCCAAATTCAATTTTCCAGTCCATAGCTTCAAGCCTTCAAATCTTCAAGCTTTCAAGCCTTCAACCAACCTTGAATCTTCAAAATAATAAGCTGCACTTCATGTAAATAAAACTATCAAGAAAATATGAAATAAATATTATAAATGGGCTCAAAAAATTAAAATAAATAATCATTAATGCCGTCAATAGCTTGGTGGCTGTGTGAATTCAAAACTTTCAAAAACTTGACAAAATGAAATATTAATAATAGTAAATGTAGGAAAAAAATGAAATGAATATTGAATAAGCTAAAATTAGAATGAGTCGGTAGAGAAAAATGTAATAAAACTTTGTACATAATATAACAACAAAAAACAAATAGAAATTGCAAAAAAATAAATTTAATGTTTGAAAATACATACAGTCAACCATCAAGCTAAGTTGCATCTCATACATCTATTTAGTTTTTCATCATAGCCCATTAATGTGTAATATCACAAGTGACAAGACTAAGTGTAGCATCTGTTGATCTGACCATTTTAATTCTTAAGAATTAAGAATAAGCAAAGCAGTAAGCTATAGGCAGCCAACCAAGCCAAATAAAAATCAAAGCCAAAGACAGAAATCAAGCCAGAATCACCCAAGACAGCAGCCCACTCAAAATGTCAGCCAACCAGAATCACCCAAGACAGAAACCAAGCTAGAATCACCCAAAATAGCAGCCCCCCAAAATGTCAGCCAACTAGAATCACCCAAGACAGCAAAAGTCATCAAGCTAGATTCACTCAAGACAGAAACCAAAGCCGAAGACAGAAACCAAGCCAAAATCACCCAAGACAGAAACCAATAGCCGGAGACAGAAACCAAGCCAGAATCACCCAAGACAGCAGCCCCCCACCAAAAGTCATCAAGCCAGATTCACCCAAGACAGAAAACAAAGCCAAAGACAGAAACCAAGCCAGAATCACTCAAGACAACAACCCCCCAAAATGTCAGCCAACTAGAATCACCCAAGACAGAAACCAATAGCCGAAGACAGAAACCAAGCTAGAATGACCCAAGACAGCAGCCCCCCACCAAAAGTCATCAAGTCAGATTCACCCAAAACAAAAAATGAAGCCAAAGACAGAAACCAAGCTAGAATCACCCAAGACAGCAGCCCCCTAAAATGTCAGCCAACTAGAATCACCCAAGACAGAAACCAATAGCCGAAGACAGAAACCAAGCTAGAATCACCCAAGACAGCAGACCCCCAAAAGTCATTAAGCTAGATTCACCCAAGACAAAAACCAAAGCCAAAGACAGAAACCATGCCAGAATCACCCAAGACAGTAGCCCCCAAAAATATCGCCACCAAGAAAACCCCAACTCAAATACCAAAAATGTCAACCAACGGTCCAACAGGCAAACCAAAAGAGCAAAACAACAAAAAAAAACCAGCCATGTCCAACTATTAAGATGCCAAAAAATAATCTCAAACTGAACTGCTGAAACATAAACATAATTATAGCAGCCAACTATAGTTGCTAGTCAGTACAACTATATGTCCAAATTAAATAGCACAACTATATGTCCAAATTAAATAGCACAACTATAAGTCCAAATTAAACAGAATAAATATAAGTCCAAATTAAATAACTTAAATGAAAATTAGATTGAAAATAGTAAATGCAAGATGCAATATTGATGATTAGTATCCTTCTCCATTGTTAAACATATTCCAGAAGTTTCACATAAAGATTCTCCTTCTCCATTAACTCTTGCTGAAATAAAAGTAGATAATGAGAGAATGAAATAGATTAAATAGATTAATTAGCCGTACAAATATATTAAATAGATTGCTCTTAGTTGGAAAAGCACCAAAGGATTTTTTATGTTGGGCTGAACACCTCTGATCCAACTAGCCGTACAAACAAGTGCATTATTTTTTGGAGATAAAGAGCTCCTGTAATCATCAAGAACTCTACCACCAGTACTAAATACAGATTCAGATGCAACAATGGTTATGAGAATTGTTAAAACATCCTTAGTCATTTTGGATAAAATAGGATACTTGAGAGTACTCAACAGTGGTTATGGGAATGTTAAAACATCCTTGGCCCATGAATGTGTATCCCAGCTGACAAAATTACTATTAATTTGTTATAATATTGAAAGCCTATTGTCATATGCTATTCGTTTTTAAACATTTGGGCACATACCAAGCTTTGGTCGGAGCTTACGAGATAGCAAGCATCGGAGTTGAGGGAAAAAAAAATTATTTCATGCGTCAAAATCCGGGCATTTTATCTATTCAATTTTTTTAATTTATTATTGAGTTTTGATATAAAATTAATAGTTGTTATATGCTAGAAATTTTAAAATTAGTGAAAATTTAATATCCTAATTTTATAGAAGATGTTATACATAATAGATAAACTGAAGAATATGATAGATATTAGAGGACTATTTAGACTATTGTTAAAAGTAGCGACAGTATTACAATTCTTTTTTTTATATTTTTAAAAAATTTGATCGTAGCTTTCTTGTAGCCACTGCATTTTATCAAGTCAGGTTGAAAAATACAGCTTTCGTACAACAACTTCTTTAAAATTTAATTTGACAAATGCTTTGGTGATGTGATTTGACATCATCATCACCACCTCAAACAGTGCCTATAATTTTTATGAATGAAAAAAAAAATTATTGAGTTTGACCTAGAAAAATAATTCACTATATTATATTGATTTAGATTACAAAGATCCACTCTTCTCCTTATTTGGAGAAGACAGAATTACAAATTGTGCACTCAACTATTGTTATTTCTTCTTTGACTATAATAATAATGATGGAGGTGAAGATAGTAGTTAGGCAAAGTTTATTGGAGGATAGTGATGGAGACTAGATAGTAATTGTCAGATGAGGGTAGTTGGGTGGCGATTGCTAGACAATAGTTGTTGAGTAATAATAGTTAGGTGACGATAGTCAAATTATAGTGATTATATGTTCAGGTAGGATTGTCAGTGAATTTAACTAACTTATGAGCCAAACTCAATGAGCTAACAAGTCAAGCTCAAGCCAATCCTAATTCAACTCTAGGTTACCAACTAGCTCATTTAATAAATATTAATAAAATATATTTAAAATATAACATAATTTAATTGTTAAGTATAAAATTAATAAAAAATATTAAAAAATTATATATCATTCTCTTATATCAATTGATTTCTTCTTTTTTAAAAATTTTTTTGTCATTTTTATCATAACAAGTATTTGAATCAAAATTATTTTATCTCTTTCATCCTAGATGAACTGTCTCGTGAGTCAGCTCAAACTCTCTAAATAAAGCTCAAGCTCAAGCTCAAACTTGATTAATTAATCAAGTTGAAGCTCAAGCAAAAGGTGACTCGAACAAGGCTCGACTTATTTACACTCTAGGTGGAGGTTAACCTTTATCATTAAGTAAAGATCCAAAATTCTTGAGATCTCTAAGCTATCTCCAAACTCAAGTATAGTCGCCTCCATGTAGAGAATAGAGTCTAACTATAACTTCTAAAAGGACATTTTGATAAATTTAACAAAAAATTTAAAACACTTCATGTAATAGCTTATATTGATTCATTTGATGCTATTTTTTAGCATTTAGGTACCTCAATGATCTCAAATTAAGTAGCTCAAATTTACAAATTTTTTTTTGTTGAAATGCTTCATTTGATTGGAAGTATGTAAAATTTAAAGATAATTTGACTTATTAATTAGTATCACAAAAATTTTAAGTATACTTTGAGTACTTGATTTGAGCTCATTTGAACTCAAATTAGATTATATTTGGTGTCATTAGGTTTATCTTATCTAAAATATAATTTTATTGTAAAGTTGATAAAATTGACAATTGTAATCCATTTAAAAAAAATTAATTTGAAAATTGCATCAAATGTGTGTATTATTGGATGAGTTTTCAAACATATGATTGAGATCTTTTTTGCAAGGAGAAGATTTTTGTCTCGACAAACCAACAAAAAGTAGGAAGCCATAACCAATGAGAGAATAGTTTGGTAAAGTAAAAATGTAGAAGGCCAATGAAATGATTTGAAAGTGGGAAAGGATCAAGGGTTTAATTATTATAATTGACATGAGTCGTACAATAATTAAACCCATTATAAGTTTATAGTGGGTTTTAAAACTGCCATTACATAAAATCAATTTAAACACTTGTAATTAGTCATAGATGAAATTGTTGATTATTGTCGCAATGATAAAAAAAAGCTTATATTAGAGGAGGTTGAAATCTATTAGATTTTTACAATTTTAACTTCAGTTTCCTTATAGTTCTTGATTTTTTTTCTCTATTATTTCTATATTTTGTGTCTACGATATATAAGTAGGGATGTTCTATAAAGCAAATATATAGAAAACACAATTTTATTTTATTCTTGTTTTCTTCTTCATTGACTCTTTCTCCAATTTTCTTTCTTCGACCTTTCCATGATTGCTTTGTTCTAGAAAATAGATCTGCAACATGGTATCAGAGAAAGAATAAGCTTACATCGCCCATTTCAGTCTCTTTCCCTAATTATGGGAAGCAAGAATAACTTTCCTTCCTTTCTTCTCTTATTAGGGTTGCTAATATGGATATCAATGATCCACATTCATCTTATTATTTGCATCATTCAAACAACCCAGTGGTTGCTCTTATTTCTCAAATCCTTTTAGGAAATAATTATGCATGATGGAATAGAGCTATGATGATTGCTTTATCTCCAAAAATAAGCAAGGATTTATTGATGGCAATATTATTAAACCTAATGGGATTGATTCAAATCTCCTCTCATTGATAAGAAATAATAATATAATTTTTTTGCATTAATAAATTCTATTTTAAAGGAGATATCTATAAGTATTATATATCTTGAGACTACCCATGAAATTTGGGAAGATCTTAAGGTGCTCCATCAATTTATCTGGATGTCACTATACTCTTTAGCTTCTTGAAGATACTGGATTTCTTGCTAGCAAACCCTTAAAAACTCGTACAGATCCTAGAAATCAATTAAATGTCATTGATGGGGAACTTATCTTCTACCATTCCCAAGATAGGCAATTAATTGAGTGGCTCTTATATCTTACTTTATCTCGCCCATATATAACCTTTGTCGTTCATAAATTAAGCCAATTCATGGCCAAACCAAGAACTCCACACATGAATGTTATTCATCATCTTGTTCAATATTTAAAAGGAACGTCTGAACACGATTTATTTTCTCTGCTCTTCCTTCTTATCAACTGAAAGCATTTTCTGATGTAGATTAGGGAGCATGCCCTAACACACACAAATATGTTACAAGTTTTTGTAAATTCTTCAGCAATTCCCTGATGTCATGGAATGCAAAATAGCTGACGATGTGTAGATCATCCAGTGAAGCTGAGTACTGTGTTTTGGCTACAACATCAAGCAAAATAACTTGGCTAACAAAACTATCAACGGACTTTTCACCAGCTTTATTATTTTGTGATATTCAACCAGCTATTCACATTGCTACAAATCCAACATTTCATGAACGTACTAAACACATAGAGATAGATTATCATGTTGTTTTTGAAAAGGTTGAAGATGGCCAAATCAAACTTGTGCTAATATGTTCGGAACACCAACTAGTATATATGTTTACTAAAGCATTGCCTTCATCTACATTGAATGCACTTTTATGCAAGATGAACATAAAAGATATTTACTATTCATCTTGAGATGGAGTATTAGATTTTTTACAATCTAAACCTTAATTTACTTCTTTGTAAATCTTGATTTTTTTTCTGTGTTATTTCTATATTTTGCCTCTACTATATATAGTAGGGACATTCTGTAAAGTTGATATAAAAAATAAAAATTTTATTTTATTTCTGTTTTCTTCTCCATTGACTCTTTCTCCAATTTTTCTTTCTTCTACCTTTCCATGGTCATTTGTTCTAGAAAATAAATAGCAACAAAATCATTGCTACATTATGACATTATTAATAGTGATTTTTAATCCTCATTTTAAAATGTTGCCCAAGGTAACAAATTTTGTAATGTATCAAGTTATTCTCATGATTATGTATATATCAATCATACATCATTCCAAAATCACGATCACTCAAATATGTTGTTGTTAGGGCACTTAAATGCTGATCAAGGGAACCAATATGAACCATTGGAGCATTTTGAGTTTTTAGCTAAATTTATCAAAATGTCCCTTCTAAAATTTTATAAATAGTTACAATGAGAAATAAGAACTTAAGGGGTTAAGCTTAAAAGCATGAATCCAGCCACCACCAACCAACACTAATACTTATCGTTGGCCACTACTATTAGTCATTATCGATCACGATCAGTGCCTGTTATAACCTGACGACGTCATATAACTGTTGTGATCTTATTCTTAGGGTATTGTGATTAACTTTTATCAATAAAAATAAATATGCATTTCAAATTTTATATCCCTATCTTCTCCCTCAAAAGAAGAGTAAAACATTGTATCTTTTGATATATATACTAAATTATTTCGATAGAGCTATATTCAGTTCTCTTATAGAATTTTCCAAATAAAAATTATGGTGTCACTCGTCACTTTTAACCATTTGTGCATTGGATATTTTCATTAAGGTAAAATTTTAATTATACCTATCATCATATATTTTCTAGCATATAACAATCAATATACTATTTAAATTTTTTATTGAGCAATCTAGCTGGATAGTTGATAGTGTTAATATGAAAACATTTTTATTAATATAAAAAAAAATTATATATTAATTAAAATTTTATTTAAATTTATCAATATGCTTTACATCAAGACGAATAAATATAAAAGTAAGTTAATTGTCCATGTTTGGAAAATTCTTTTTACATGCAATTTGTCTTCTACTTGACCTTTTAGTCCTTATCTTTATACTCTTAATTAATGATTGACGACGGCTCACGTTTATGCATGAAGTGGCGGAAGGAAGACCGAGAACTTGTACAAAGCGCGCTTTCTGATGTACTTGTGGTCTAGATGAAACCGAAATTTTTTAGGAAAATAATTTAAAATATTTACTTTTATTTTAATAATTATACAAATATTTAATTATTATAATATTTTAATTAATTATCTTTTTTTTTTCATTTTATAAAATATTAATCAAAATATTTTTTTGTAACTATAAGATAAAAAAGTTCAAACTTTCACTTTTGGATAAAACAAAATTTTGATATTAACAAATATAAATAATATTTTATAAGCCATTTCAATTTTAATTAAGTCTTATAAATTCAATTGATTTGTAGAAAAAATATATATTTAAATTATTTGTATTATATATATAATTATTTAAATTCAATTAAAATTTGATAATAATCATATTATTATTAAATAACATTTTAATTTAGAGAAAAGTCCTAAATAAAAATAATAGTCAAATCAATAAAATTCAATTTCAGCCATATCAATATCATTAATATATATATATATATATATATATATATATATATATATATATATATATGATATATATATAGGAGATAGGATATCACTTTCGACAAGATATCACTTTAGATAAATTTTACTGTATATATATGTATATATATATGTATATATATGTATATATATATAATATGCTCACTAAATTTTTTATTTGTGTTTAATTTTTTTCAATGATTTTTAATATTATTTATTATAAATTAATATTATTCAACATAGAAACTTTACAATAAAGTTGCTTTTATACTTAATTTTCAATTTTGTCTGAGTTTTTTTTTCCTCTAATTTCTATCTATATATATATATATATATTGAAATTTTGCTGTTATCAATACATATGAGTTTGATATGAATTGAAATCTCCTTATTTTTATATAAAAATTTAATTGAATATACTGTTTACAAAAAAACGTATTTTGTTTTACATTATATTTGTCAATTTTGAATGCAATTGATTGTGGTGTATAGCTTATTACTTTGTACTGTTCTTTTGTTTTGTTGAACATTTTATTATTTTATGTATTGTTTATGTATAAACAACATAAGCATTGATTGATGACAGTTCAATTATGCCAACGCCGGCTATTGACTCCGAATTTTTGCCAGCCAGAAGGACAAAAAACCTTTTCTAAATCTAATTAGATGCACCGCCTAAAATTCTATGAATATTAAATGCAGAAATGGAAAATTTTCACTGAAAAATCCTTAAAAAATCAATAACGCTGTATGGCTGCAGATCAACCGAGCGTTCATCAAACTACTCATGGCTCGATACGATTAGAGCTCGTTCAAATTCGCTTGATTAACTAATCAAAAGAGTTTGAACACTTTTTGAAATACTCCATTACTAAATGAACAAGCTTGAACAGTTTATCGTTCAGTTCATTTATGTTCATCAATATTATTATTTAAAGCTCAAAAAGCTTCGCTAAGATTATGGGTTGATTAAGGCTTGTTCGTGAACAGTATTATTCAAATTATTATTTTTTTAGGCTTAATAAGCTTTAATTGATACAGCTCATTTATATTTTTCAATAAGATGCTTATGAAAAAACTCGATTAAAGATTGATTAAAGCTCATTTATATTATTAAACAAGCTGCTTATTATCAAGCTCGATAATCCAATTTTAATCGAGCTCGTGAACAAACTCGAATCGAGCTCGAGCTCGATAATGGTAAACAAGCTCAAGCTTGAATACTATTCTTAAATACTCGAATCTAGCTCGAACTAGATAATATTAAACAAGCTCAAGCTTGAACACATACATGCTCGACTCAACTCGGTTCATTTGCAGCCCTAAATGCATAGAAATCTAAAGTAAACAAGTAAGAGATGGAAACTTAAAAAAAAAATGTCTATAATTTGTTCAAAAAAATCATGCAAAAGCTCCACTGAAACTTTTAATGTCTCCAAAGCGTTTTGTTTGGTAGTAATATTTCTAATTGTTTATTATGATTTGCGTGTTGAATTTTATTCAGATGAGATCTTCATGAGCCCAAAAATTATCCAACACACAAGGGGGATATGAACAGGGTTATACGTGGAAACAAGGAAACCACGGCCTTGCGCCCAGAACTTACCATGTGTTCAAAAGATACGTCAGAGAAGGTGTTGAAGGAAACAATATTCGAGTGTAGAAATATAATATCGGTCAACTCAAGGGGAGAAGTTTCCCAAAAGCGAACGGATCTTCCGGGAGCAACCTCGATCTTCGGAGAAAGGAGAACTGGTCTTTTCTAGTCCTCCTGGGGCGATTCTGGCGAACATTTTCAGGTGGCAAGCGGTCGTTCGTACCACCTCAGTCTTCAAATCGATTCCCTCCTTTAAGGTGAGAATGCTCATTTATAGATTTTGGGAGCGGCAGTAAATTCGTGGAAAACTCCAACCACTCCCATAACCACTCCGACGCCCAGCGATCCCGATCGATGGTGTATTTTGATGATCCGGTGCCTTAATGATGTCGAATTGGGTGATCTGGATTCTGATTCGACGAGCTACCGTCATAAATATGTCGCTTTTGGTGACCATTTGGCGGATCGGGATCCATTTTCATGCTCCGATAGCGATCCGAGTCGATTCGAGTTTGGATCTATGCTTGATAGTTGCCTCATGAAGTCATGTGCTTTAAATCGATTAGATCGAAGCATTTCAAAATGCCTTGAGATTCGTTTTGATCGAATTTTCGGTGATTGCTCTATTTTGGGTGACATTATCTCGATCCAAAAATATATGTCAAATACTGAAAATAGCAAATTATCCAATGAAATTTGAGAGTCCATCAACCGCGATTTTGAGAGACATCTTCATAAAGACAATATTATAAGTGGGAGGCCGCAAATATATGTGTATCGCGCGATTGAGATTACTTGATGATCGAGGGAGGGAAGCTGAGCTCATGGCGCGGCTGCGCCGGGCGCTCACCTGCTATGTGCCGCTCTACCACGTGGCCAGCAATAGCCGTCGGCTGTCAAGACGCTGAATCTCGGATGGCGCTTCGGGCAAGACCATGGGTCGAACGCCGATGGCAAGCTGGCCATTAGCTGTCTAAGTGTATATGGCCACCACGAGCGCTGCTGGCTTTATGGCTCAGCAGGCGGGTTTCTGGATGGCAACCCACCATAGCCTCATGACCAAGCATGACAGATCCCAGATTTTCTGAGATGCCATGCATGAAGGGCAGGCTGAAGCTGCTATGCTGGCCAAGAGAGGCTACAATCTGGCCCACGGGTCCAACGCTGGTTTTGATGTTGCTTGAGCTGGTTTTTTTACGCTTTTGCCCCTAGAAGGGTCTATAAAACCCCTGTGGAGGAAAGGCACATTTTTCTCATCTCCTCTTCTCCTCTAGAGTGCATAGCCCCGTGGGAGTTTGGGCACTCTTGATCTCCTCTTCTCCTCTTAGTGCATGCCTCCCTGGGAGTTTGGGCACTCTTTTGGATCAACCTCTACCTCTTCATCTCCACCAAGCCAGAGTGCATGGCCCCTCCCCGGTGGGAGTTTGGGCACTCTCCTTGAATAATTTTCATCTCGAAAGAGGCCAACCTGCCTCAGACCGTCCGGTTTGAGGATGAGAAGGAGACGATAACCGAGATCTGGGTCGACGATGACGACGACGATGGTGGCCTACCATTGGTCGGCGATGATGGTGGACCGGCGCCGGTAGTCGGCAGATGACCGACGATGATGGTGGTGACCAGATCGCCGACGGGGTCGGACCGCCAGTGAAGTGGTGACAATGGTTGACTACCGACGGGGTGGTCGGCAACGCAATCGAGACGGTAGTCGACGGTATGCATAAGCCGAGCAAGTGAAGATTGTCAGATGGTCACGGCAGCGACCGCCAGATTCGACGGCATGACCGGGCGCCGACGCTACGCGATGACCGGCGATAATGGTGATGACCGGGCGAAGATTGCGGAGATAACCGCCGAGATTGTTTGCGATGGCGGGCGGTGACGACGGCGATTAGGGGCCGACGGTGGTTACGACGGGATCTTTGACCTATCCGAGTCGCTTGTCATGTGCTCGATGACGCAATAGGTCAATCAACTGGCCGATTTTGACCTATCCGGTTTGTCGCGTGACTCACGACGCTAACCGTATGGAAGAGGTGAAGAATCCGCAAGGATTTTGACCTATCCGAGGTTGTTTATCGAGCGATTATGATGTTAACCGTATGGAGAAAGTATGATTGCCAACTTATCCAAGGTTGTTTATCGAAGTATCGAATGCGATGTTAACTATGGAAGAGGTCGGTGAAGTCCAAGGACCTTTTGACCTATCCGAGGTTGTTTATCTGAGCGTTACTGATGATGTTAACCCGTTATGGAGAAAGTTGTAGGCGCCTATGAGGATTGCCAACTTATCCAAGGTTGTTTATCGAGCGCTACTCGACGATGTTAACTGTATGGAAGAGGTCGTGGAAGTCCCAAGGACCTTTTGACCTATCCGAGGTTGTTTATCTGAGCGCTCGATGATGTTAACCGTTATGGAGAAAGTTGTGGCGCCTATAGAGGATTGCCAACTTATCCAAGGTTGTTTATCGAGCTGCTACGATGTTAATCAGTATGGAAGAGGTCGAAGTCCACGGACCTTTTGACCTATCCGAGGTTGTTTCGGAGCGCTTACTCGATGATGTTAACCTCGTTATGGAGAAAGTTGTAGGCGCCTATGAGGATTGCCAACTTATCCAAGGTTGTTTATCGAGCTGCTACTGAATGTTAACCTCGTATGGAAGAGGTCGCGTCCACTAAGGACCTTTTGACCTATCCAGGTTGTTTATCTGAGCGCTTACTCGATGATGTTAACCGTTATGGAGAAAGTTGTAGGCGCCTATAGAGGATTGCCAACTTATCCAAAGTTATTTATCGAGGCTACTCGACATGTTAACCAGATGGAAGAGGTCGTGGGAAGTCCACTAAGGACCTTTTGACCTATCCGAGGTTGTTTATCTGAGCGCTGATGATGTTAACTGTTATGGAGAAAGTTGTCTATAGAGGATTGCCAACTTATCCAAGGTTGTTTATCGAGCGCTATCGACGATGTTAACTCAGTGGAAGAGGTCGTGGGAAGTCCACTAAGGACCTTTGACCTATCCGAGGTTGTTTATCGGAGCGTTTACTCGATGATGTTAACCTGTTATGGAGAAAGTTGTAGGCAGTCTATAGAGGATTGCCAACTTATCCAAGGTTGTTTATCAGAGCGTTACTCGATGATGTTAACCTGTATGGAAGAGGTCGTGGGAAGTCCACTAAGGACCTTTTGACCTATCCTGGGTTGTGATTGTAGCCAGAATAGGCATCCATGAAGCTCAGCATCTGATGTCCTGATGTCGCATCAACTAGTTGGTCGATACGACGAAGGGGGAAGCTATCTTTTGGGCATGCACGATCAAGGTCAGTGTAGTCGATGCACATTCTCCAGAACCGCCGCCTTTATGACTAACACTACGTTAGCCAACCGTGGGGTAGTAGACTTCTCGAATGAACTTGACTTCCGTAAGTTTGGTGATTTCTTGTTCTATGACCCGCAATCGCTCGTAATGTTCTTTTTTTGTATCACCGGTTTGTAGGTTGAGTCAACTTTGAGGGAGTGCGTAATGACTTCCGTCAATGCCCGTAATATCGAGCCCGTGCAAAGATATCTTGATTTTACGCAAAATCTACGATTCGATTTCGATCAAGCGAACGATCCCACCTTCACCTTCGATGGATCAACTTCGAGATAGAAGACAAATTACATCTTCAATTGGAGAAGCCCTTTCAGAGGCATCCTCATCTCGTAGGTCGAAGTTCTCGATGTTGAGGGTTACTGACGTAAATGGATGGGCTTGCTTGATATAAAGACGCCAGTTATCTGCTGATTCCCACTTACCATGCCGATGCCGGTGTCGGAATTTCATCTTGAGGTGAGGCATGTGCGCCGACCGGAGAGGTCTCCCAAATATTGCATTGTACACTGCACTTGACTACAATAAATTGTATCAAGTGGGTTGCGGGAAATTCCAAGAGTTACGGACGATTGTCCCTTCCACTAATACGGGTCGATTATCAAATCCATACACCGCCTGGTTGAAGCTTTTCTCTTCTATACTAAGGAAAGTGGAGTAAAAAAGAACATCAACCAACTCCCATTGTCGATCAATATCCTTTAATATTGAAGCATGGATCACCGACAGATCGATGACAAGGGATCTTGATGTGGGATGCTAAGCCCTCTAGATCTAAATCATCAAAGGTGATAGAATGGTCAACCCGAGACTTCTTCGCTCGCTTGAAGGGCGGCAATGAATATTTGGCTGATAACACCGCCCTCCCGCAATTGTTTTATTCTCCACCGCCATGCTCTTCCGAGGTTGCCCCCAAAGATTTGGCCGACGGTTGGTTTTGTATAAACGGCCTAGATACCCCGACGACGCTTTTCAATCTCCTCCTTGGTGGCACTCAAAGTGGCGAATTTCTCTTGATTTCCCAGTGCTTTAAAGGCCACTGACGCTATCCTCTTCCTCGAATAAAAGGATGTTCACGCATGATGACGTTGAGAGTCAGATATTTCCTCTCCGATTAAGTCATCTCGAGGTCGCTCGAGGAGGTTTTGGGGAGGTTGTCCTCTCTTTTTTTTTGAGATGTTTGAACATCACCTTTGGGAACCTTCTTCCGCTTGTCGCTTGGTGGTTCAAACTGTCGAAGCACCGAGCTTTCATGAGATTTGCCTCTATTCTGGACCAGTCAAGATAGAATGGACTGCTCCCACATTAATGATGAATAAGTATCCCGGGCGGAGTCCTCCTCAAAAGTTCTCGGATCTACTGGTATCTTTCGCTGAGGAGAACCTCTGGAAGTATTCGAGGGACTCTCCATCGCTCGGGATTCTAGATGTGATGAATCCTTGATGAATCCTCGATTCTCTTGTTAGCTGTGAACTATTCTACAAAAAAGCGAAGCTCCAAATGACTGACTAATTCCAATTTAATAGAACCAAGTAAGTGCCCTGTCTTGAGAGTCGCCGGAATACCTCGACACAAGACAGTAGTCATTTGCATGCGAATGTGCATGATCGTCAAAGTGATCGATATGCTCGTACGGACGGCGCAGCATCGTAGGGTCCATGCCGGGAAGCTTGAATCTCGCCTAATCGAGAGATGATCTGGCGGGACAAGTTTTGAAGAGGCGCGGAGAATGGATCATTGTTCACGAACTCTTCCCGCACCACCGCCGTAGTTCATCGCAGATAAGACGTGGAGTTTTACCGAGCACGAGGCCGAGCCATTCGTGGGTGAGTAATCCGATCCGTAAGTTCAAAGATCTGGATGTGAGGGTTCTCACTTGTTGATCAGAGCATTCGGGTAATCATTCTCGGGAAGAAAATGCGGATTATCTTTGAGGCCGTCGGAACACAGCTCTTCCAGGCGTGTTGGAGCGTTTTGCGGTCCTCGCGAGTCGAAGAATTTCGTTACGGGAATCCTCCATCCTTTGAGCAGCGATCTTCCAAGAGAGGGCGGACCCTCACACACAGTGTTATGTAGAAAGTGTTGGAGACTTGGCGTCTTGATCCACGAGAATGAGGAAGGCGTTGGGCGTAAACCGTTTACCAACCATATTGGAGATATAGCAATGGGGCGAGATTCCCAGACGGTAAGCATTTGCGTCTTTAGAATTTTATTCGGTAGATCAGATCTTCGTAGCAAAATTATCAACACCTGGCGGGGATATGAACACGGGGTTATTGGAAAACGTTAAGGAAAAAAACAGGGCCTTGCCCGATGTAGAACTTTCACTATGTGTTCAAAGATCTGGTCCTTGCTTCTCGTTAGTTGGGAGAAGAAGGTGTTTTGGAAACAATATTGTGTAGAAAAATACAATATCGGTCAACTCCAACCCAGGAGAAGTTTCCCAAAAGCGGCGAGCGGATCTTCAGGAGCAACCTCTTGATCTTGAGGAGAAAAGCGGCAAGCGGTCTTCTAGTCCTATTGATCTCCTAAGGCGACTCGATCTTGAGCACTCTTGGTGGTAGTGGGTGGTGCTAGATGCGTCGGCGTCGAGGTGTGGAGGTTCTCGAGCTCAGTCTTCATCATTCCTCCTTTAAGGTGAGAATGAAGCTCTTTATAGATTTTTGGGAGTGGGGCCTTTTGGTGGAAAACTCCAACCACTCCCATAACACTCCGTCGGACGGCGTCGATCCCCTCGATCGGTGTATTTTGATGATCGTGCCTTAATGATGTAAATTGGGTGATCTTGGATTCGTTGGATTAGATGACGAGCGCTCGATCGACTATAAATATGTCGGTTTTGGTGACCATTTTGATCGGGATCCATTTTCATGCTCCGATAGCTTGATTGAGTTTGGATCGGATCAGATGTTGCTATGTTCGTCTCATTGAGGCGGTCGGTTTTATTGTAAGCTTCGAAATCGGTGATTAGATGCGTTTACGAAAATGCCTTGAGATTCGTCTTGATCGATTAATTTTAGAGGGCGTATCGTATATTTCTAAGTAGGAAACAATATAAATAAGATAATTATTTCTACCTATTATGAGAACAGTTTTAATAAAATTCTCTCTAAAATTATATTTTTTTTAATGATTAAAAGAAAATCTAAGAATAAAATATACAAATAATAAATAAATAAAATAACTTTTATAGCTATTTTCCAAGTTGTGATCGCGTATATCGCTGCTTGTAATTTGAATAAAATTTCAATCAAAATTGATTTTGAAATCACTTTGAGATTAGTGTTACATAAATAATAATTTTGGATTAAATTGATGTGAAAATAAACTTAATAATTTTTTAAACTCATTTAATTAAAAAAATATATGTCAAAATATTCTGAGGTATCTTTTATTTAAATATGTTGTGCCATGCCATGGTGGGATTCTTGGCACCTCATGCCTTCCTCTTGAAATATCAAAATTTTCTTTTTTTTTTCTTTGAAGGATGGCTCCATAGATTCTTCAAAACACATAGGCTTCGTGTACACATTTTAGTCACATTTTTATGTTGACTTATAGCCTTTTCCAATAAAGCCAAGCTCTCTTGTCCAATAAAATTTATGATGAATGAGAAACTAGGTTAATTTGACACCCCACACATAAAAGGTAGTTATGGCCATGAAAATCTTCAAAGATTTTAAATTTTTGAACAATTAAAGCATACAAATATATATATATTTTATTTTTATTTTTAAAGGAGAATCTCAAAAATACAGGATACATAATATGATCATGAAATTGTTACTAAACTCATGAATCATAACATAAAATACAAATCTTGAAGTAATTAGTGCCTAATTTGTTCAAATCTGACAACATAAAAATTAGACAAGCAAATAACAATATTATCATCATTCACAATCAAAAGTCATCACCTAAGTCAGTGATTTTGAAACTATTTAATTTTGTTTTGTGCATCAATTTATCCACTATTACTTACCAGCTATTAAAATCGTTGCTAAAGGTCATTTGTTGCAACGATTTTTTTAAAATTGTTGCAATAGATCCACCTAATTTACAAATCACAATCGTGATCTTGTTCTCATCCAATGCATCCAATTCTTTCTAAAAAAAAACTCTCCATCATTGTCATTCTTTGATACTATCGATGTAAATAAAATTTCTTACTTCATTTTTTTCATTTAGCTCTTAAAATTTCTTCATGATAGTCTAATTAGAGTTTTGGGCATTAATAGGCATCTTAACAAAACCAAAATAAACCTTCTAAATGGGGAGTATTATATCCATAAAAAGTCTAATTAGAGTTTCTTTATTGATCAATTTATGGTAATCTATTTTCCATAATTGATCCCATAAGAAAACTCTAGATCTTCACAAACCAATTGAAAAAAAAAAGTCTCAAAAAGCACAATTGTTCTCACAACATTTTATATCATTATCATCATTCTCCAATTAATTAGATAACATAATACAATTATATTGCATTGCAAAATTTATTCAAGTCAATAGATGTCATAATCAAGTCATGGAAATAAAAATTATTAATGGAAGATAAAAAGAAAATAGTCTAGCAAATAGAAAGTATCAGTTCTTCAACACCATCATGTCTATCTAATCAAAGGCAAACATTTATTTACAAGCTATAATAAGCAAAGCAATTGAATTCAACATCTAAGATATAAATATATGATGTATAAAAGAGATATAATAGAAGAGAAGTCTTAGAAAGCTGTTATTTCTAGATCAAAGGCAATAGGTTAATTAAAAGACAAAATTCATCCAATAGAAACAAGAAACACAATAAAAGCCCCCTTGCTTTGTTGATTGAATGAATAATTTTGATTTGAAAGTCCCTTCATTGTTCATTGCAACTTTTTTTTTCTTAATACACTTCAGTTTTCTCCCTATCACATTTTAATTATTTTTGTAAAAAAATTGGGAGCAGCTGTCGCATTTTGCGCTTATCGGAGGCATACGGTGTCGGAATCATAACAAAATTTTCTAAAAATTTCATGTTGGTCAAAATTTACGATTGTGGCGATATACAACAACATTTTTTTATGAATGCACGCAAAAAACTATAAGTTCAAATGGACCGCCTTTCATATTTTACGTGTATTTGAGTCATACGGTGTCGGAATTGAGAACTTCATATTGTTAAAATTGTAACGGAATTTTCTACAACTTTTAAGTTGGTCAAAATTTATGATTGTGGTCTGAGCGCAGTAGCTTTGCGAATGAGCAAAAATCGACCGAAATGAAACTTCGGACCAGCTATCGTATTTTGCCCATATCGGAGTCATACGGTGTCGGAATCGAGCGAACTATGTATCGTTAGAATCATAACAAAATTTTCTACAACTTTTATGTTAATAAAAATTTACAATTGTGGCCTGATGAGCAACAATTTTTGCGAATGCGCGTAAAAACTGCTGCGCTGAGCTGAAACTTCCGATCAGCTATCATATTTTGTGCGTATCGGAGTTATATGGTGTCGGAATTGAGCGAACTTCATATCGTTGGAATCGTAATAAAATTTTTTACAACTTTCATGTTGGTAAAATTTATGTCTGTGGCCCGGTACGCAACTGTTTTTCACTCAACAAAATGTATTTATTCCCAGCTATAAGGGTTACACATTAAACCATTATGGACTCATGTACAGATCTAAATATTGTTCACGGATTAGTTCATAGAAGTTTCAGACCTGATGGAAAATATTGATTTCAAAAACTAACAAAAAAAAAAAACAAAAGTTTCTACATATACAATAGGTTTTCACATTCACTGCTACTAAATGTGGCACAGTAGCAATCAAAATTCTATAAGGAATTCTCAGTTTATAGAATGCAATTTCATGTTTGGATATGATGGCCTTATGTATTCCCTAATTCTGTACTAATTTATCTTCTTACAACTACTTAAATCTTAGCTTTATAAAGTGCATCCTTACCACATTGTTATATTGGCATTAAAAATTTAATAATTTATATTTGAGAGATATATTTGGAGTTGCATTTTGAAGATCCCAGTAAACATTTGACTTTGGAGAGTGCTTCAATTCATAACTCTAAACAAAACAAAACCAGCTATGAATTGGGGCATTAGAGGAATTAGAATCAACATAAAAAATGCGAGTACTTCAGAGATTACAATAGCTGGACATGCTTCTACTTAGTAGTCAACACTCCAAATCACTTGGGTAAAGCTGGTGCAGCTGTAATTGGTTTGGAGTCTAGCATGGATGTGGTGGTAAGGATGAGGCGTATGGTAACATGTTTAATAATAGGACTGATGTTTCAATGTAATCAACATCATATTGGTGATCAAATTTATGGGACCAGACAAATTATTATCCAAGGGCGGCTTCGTTGCAGTTGAATGAATTGAACGATCTTTAAAAACTTTTCTCTGTAAAGACCATCTAAATGATCTCTAAAAAGCTTTAACAGATAATTATTTAACAGATACAATTTAGCCTCATTACAAACACAACTCAATACATACTAATTACAGAAATTACTATATTAAAAAATACAACTCATTACAAACTAACAAACACAACTCATTACAAACTAACAATAGACAGTTAACAAGAAACTCAAATAACTTAGAAAAGAACTATCATGACTTATTAAAAACTGTCAAAAATAAATAAACATGGCTTGCTACAAACTAACAATAGTTAGTTTACAAAAAGCTCAAATAACTGAAAGGTAAGTGAACACGATTATATCCCACAACACCGAGCTTGCAGCACGTTGTTCTGTTATGCCCAATATTTTTACATACACTATAAATCCTGTTACTTCTTGTGGTATTCTCATCTATAATATTTTTGAATCTATTTGAACGTGGTCAGCCTGACTTCCTCTTGATATTTGGTGGATAGTACTCTGGGAAGTTCCTAACAGTGATGTGTTCTGACCACTCAACACGATCATGGATGACATGAAACGCTCCCTGGGGTTTTACAGTAGTAGTCCAAAGTGTAGTAGGTCGATATGTAATGGACATGACTTATATGTCGCTGCTTTAACAAAAAAATGACGTGAGAATAGGTAGGTGATGTGATATTGGTTTTACATGTACACCTACAAATATGATTTTTATACAACTCAACCTTGTAGGTTTTGCTGGTGCAATCAAATACTTGGTACTCATTATTGTTTATTCGTACTAGCTCAGAAAATCTCATTGCCTCATGTTCATTATCCTGCAAAATTGCCTTAGCATGCAGAGAAATCATAGAGTCGTGCTGGTTGCCTACTGATGTTGCTGAGTCAAGGCATTTCATGAACCTGGCGACTATGTTATAGTATATTGCAGAGACTATTGCCTGAATTGGCAAGCCACGTGCCCACTTAAGTACACTGGTGAAGCATTCAGCTGTATTTGTACCCATCATCATGGGTTAGAGACTACTGTTGTACATCCCTTGATATAAGCCAATCATAGGCCTCTTGTTTGATGTTCTTGATATCAGTCATATACCTTTTAAAAATGAGGATATCATCAGTATTACCTGTGGCATATATTTTCTGGCATATGAAATCAACGTCTTCGACTCCAAGTTGTCTAACTGTTTTTTTAAAATTCTCCTTCAAATTCCTCAGGCAAAAGCGATGTGCAATTAATATTTCCCTACTGCATCAAACCAAAGATGCTGCAAATGATGCACAAATCACCTTTAGTACGATAAATGGAATTAAGTCTTAGAGTATCCGTAGAAACCAACAACATGACTCAATACTCTCTGATTATACTACTATGAAGGTCAGTGAAAATAAACCGTTGTTGGCATCAATTCCAACTGTGCTGAGTAGAGTCCCCATGTACTTACCTAGGAGGAAAGTCCTATCAAGACATAAAACTGGGCGACAATATTGCCAACCAGTAATTGAAGGCTCGAATGACCAGAATAATCGTTGGAATCTATTTGACTCTGATGATTGTGCTCGGTAGACTGATCCTGACATAACTGAGCATATAACACACATGAATCTCTCCAACGATCAGTAAAATTCCTCCCAACTGCCAAAAAATAACCTTGCCTTACTGCATCCCGTGCTTTTATAGACCTCTTTTGTTAAATTTGGACTCACACGACATATAATCTCTTGGGCTTTAAATCCGGACTAATTGCGTTAAAATAGTTGATAAAGTTATACATCATTCTATGCCCGGCATTGAGAACTGAATGACTACATGTATGTGGTGAGCCTTTACTGCCAATTCTCCATACACCTCTCAATCTCTTACTTGAACTTGCATGTCAGTGCCACATGCAAGGTGTAGCTTGGTTCATATGTTGGGTGCACAATATGGTGAATTTTACTTTGTTTGAAGTGTATATCACATAATCAATATTATTGATGATAAACCAACCTTGAACATCAAATTGCAGCTGCTTCTTATCATGAAAGCACATACCTTATAGCAATTCATCTAGAATGCAACTTTCTTGTTCAAAAATTGACTCATCTGAAGGCCCATCAAATGTAAGCTCTTCATTCCATTCTCTAGCTGTTTGAGCACTACGCATATACTCATTGTTAAATAGTAAGTGCTTATCTATTTGACTTGTTCTAAGGTAGTTCGATAAGCTCTAACCTTAGATGTATCTGCGTCCTTAAAAGGCTACTTCCATCACTATCATCCCTTTCATCATCATCGCTACTTGTTGCAGAAGGTGTAGTTTCATACCCATCACTACCATCACCTTCAGCATCACCCACAAAATCAGACCTTGTCCTAGCTAAATAAGTAGCTTCTGTTGGTATGACTCGTACACTTCTACTTGAGCAGTTAGTTGAGAAGCTGGTGTGATGTATTCAATACTGATTGGAGCTCTCTAACACTCCTCAGTACTGTCAACCTCTCTTTCCTCGCACTACAGTTCCTCAACTTCAACATAAATTACTACAGGTTACACACATGCTGCGTTGACTACAGATTCACACACTTCGTCATCACTAATATGAGCAGCGATGAATCTAGCATCAATAGGAAAATGTTCTATAAGATTAACACATGACTTTGCTTGGTCTAACTTCAATGACCTCATAATTCGCTTTTATAATCCCATCAAGTTAATCCGTCGTGGGATCTGGATTGAACGACTTTTCCCATAAATGTAGGTCAGAATGAAATCGTTACTAACATTCAATTCTCCAAAGATATATAGAACTATGCGAGCTTTCAACTTATTTTAACTAACAATAACTCTAAACAGTAAGAATCATTTCTCTTACCTGGTCAAAGAAAAAAATCAATTCATGATATAATACACTTTTGCATTTCAGTTGGAACTATTCCGCGAACACAAAATGTTTAATTTTCAAACCCTATTTCAATATCTTTTTACAACTAAACTGACATATACAATAAAAGTAATTACAATCTCAAAATAATAAATAAATTCCTAACAACACATTAAGACTCTCTTCAACCTCTTTCAAGATTCATTCAAGAAAATAAGAAAATTGAAAGGTTCAAGATCAAGTCAATTTAATCTTTGATTATACATCAAGACTTGAGTATAAACTTTAATTCCATTTTAATCCTTTGAAGTTATTATTCTATTGGCTTACCTTTGAATGAAAAATTTCATTTGTTTTATAGTTTCTACTCTTCCTTTGTCTCTTTTTATTTATAAGTCAAGTACTTTTAAAAGATTATTTTGATTCATTATTTTGATCTACTCTTTCTTACTCTCTTGATCTCTTTTTATTCTTCCTTCAAAAAAATCAACAACAACAACAATACTCAGAACACATATCTGTGACTCATCAATTAAATCAATAACAAATTGAAAATAAAGCATATATACTACTCATGCTATCTATATTTTTTAATATATATATATATATATATATATATATATATATATATATATATATATATATATATATATATATATATATATATATATATATATATATATATATATATATATCGGTAAAACATTATATACAAGAAAGGGAAATGAAAATAAATACTTCATATTTGAGAGCTATTTAGAGATTTAACTGATATCCCAAAGTTTCCAAGAATATTTTAAGAGCTTGATCTCGACCAGTTTCAACTTCGGATCAGCTTGCTTTTAGCATCAAGATTCGTGCTTCGACTAGTAGTATTTTAAGTGTCATATCAATCAGGGTAAAACATTATATACAAGAAAGGGAAATGGAAATAAACTAGCACCCGACAGGCTATTATTTGAATTACTTGTGAAAAGATCATGATCCCTTACACATATCAAATTAAATTTTAAGGCTTAACATAATCAGCTCCATAAAGCTAACCATGCTAAAATCAATAAACTAAAATGAAATATAGTATCAAATGAAATCCATATAGCTAGCGATCAGCTAAGCCTGCCTTTGATTACTTGGTTATGATTGTGTATGCTAATGTTTTTATAAATAAGGTGTAAGGGTCCATAGAGCAAAACTAAGTTGTATGAGCTTTATCAGTCTATAAGCAAATTAAAAAAAATTAATCTAATGTTCAAAGATAAACTTATACCTTCTAAGTATATAGAACTAAGAATGAAACAAAACATATTTAATATTTCTATATATATATAGATATATATATATATATATATATATATATATATATATATATATATATATATATATATATATATATATATATATATATATATATATATTACACATAATCATATCTTAATGAGATTTTATTCAGAAATATTAAAATTATTATTTATGCATGTGTCCTATTTTTTTGATATGCATTTATCACATATTTATATTATTATATCATTTAGATAATATTTAAGAATTTTAATATTTTTTATATCATTTGGTTCAACTTGTAGTTCAACCTCGATTAAACCATTGAATTTTGAGCCTCTCAATCTTCTAGTTCCTTATTCGATCTAGTTTTCACAACTTTGATATAAAGCATAGTCATGTTTATATAATCATTCCTTTGAAGACTTGAATTCTACTTTGTAGTGTTGGATCCAATCATGCTAATAACAGCATAATATTGATTGGATAAGCATCTATAAAAACTATGCTATATAATGACCATTACAAAATAGGTAAGTGGTTAAAATTATACCAATCTTCTTATCCCATAATATGGCCTCAAAGTTTTTGCTTTGGACATGCATACACTTGGAATTATTTGGTAATAAAAAAATTCAGATAATTCCTTATAAGAAAGTTCATTTACATAATCATTTGAGTTATTGTGCATTTTTCTTCTTTGCTTACACTATATAATGTCAATAAGTGATTTTTCCTTTGCCCTCTTGTTCGAGTAGCATTCTTTCTTCTTGTTTCTTTTTTGGAGAGATGCTTGTTTGTTTTGTTCTTTTTGGCCAATGGGTTATTCTTCACTTGATATGATGCTTCTTTAACTCCCTACTTTTTTATTTCTAACATCTTCATATGGTAAGCAAATCCAAAAGATCTTTGCTAATTTGTAGATATACAGTAAATGAGTGATCTCTAGACATAAGTGTATGATAACATGAAATGATTTTGCTTATAGTTTTGCCAAATCAGTTTCTTCTTGTGTCATACATCATAAGTTTTTTCAATATAATCATCACACACACAAATTTTAGATAGATAATAATTATCCTCCATCATGTGTTTAATCTAAAATTGCAGAGATGAGGATGCTCGTGGATGAGTGGCTTTACTCTTAGAGATAAAATACTAAAATGAGTATGTAAAAAGTTGGAGTAGTTCCATGACGATAATATTAGAGAAGTCTTAGATACATAAAGCATCACGTCCATGACCGATTAGAGTAGATGCATTAGATTTGCCTTATGTTAAAAAGGTAGAGAGACCTAAAAGACTTAGTTAAGATGTATAAAATGACCTTTTGAATTAAATGAGAATTTGACACATAATGGACACAATGGAGACAGAATTTGTTGTTGTTGTTATATGTGTTTAATCTAAAATCAATGGTTTGCAAATAAAAATTCATTCTAATTTCCCAAAAGTTAAATGACACTTTTTTTAAACAATAGTTTCTACTTATCAATCGTTCCTCGGACAATTGGTAATTGAATATATTATGTACCACAAGTATTATAGAATATGAAGATTAATATATTGAACCTTTGTTTTGATATTTGTTTCAAATGTTTGATTTTAATTAGAAGAATGTTTAAAAAATTTACATCATGCTAAGCATTTTTGCCATTATATTCATATCACAATGAGCACAATCACTTTCTCTATATATTTTTAAAAAATTTACACACATATCACATAAGTCTTACACATTTACCTATCTAAGACCCAAAGTTTGTAAATATAGTACCGTCCCTATGCTTGAAAAGATGCATGTCACAATAAAAAAATTAATGATAATATTAGTTTGATATAATATAAAAGATTTAATTGTTATTTATACAAATATGAAAATTTAAATATCAAATATATAAATATTTAAGAATTACGTGTATAAATGCTCTATTGGTTTCCCCTTGCTGCAGCTCCTTTGAAGAATGCAATTGATTGGGCATCAAGGCCCCTGAATCTATGGGCGGGGCAAGACCGCCGCCATTGTGAGTTCAGGGGAGGCTTTGGAGGCGGCCGATCTCACTACCATCTTCTTGACAGATTGGTGTTTTCTTGGACCTTCACTTCATCAACAAGCCTGAATTATTCGTTCAGGCGTTCCAGCCTCAAGAAGTTTGATGAAAATGGAAGTCTCATTGATCCCGAAGTAAGAGAGAGATCAAGCAGGTTCTGCTATCCTTGAAGGCATTTACGCTCACAGAATTGATGCCGTTGTGTTTCTTCATTTACTCGTGAAATGGTCTGTTAAGTTTTCTTTCCGTGTGAGCTCCATTGCAGTATTTAACTTGTGCAAGATGGTTACTGGTGTCAAATAAAGCTTAATGAAGTCCGGTTATAAAAATTACATTCAGATTCAGCACATAATAATTTCTATTGAAATAATTAAACTATATTTTATAGTTATGTTTTAAAAATATTTATAAATGCAATCTGGCTAGCCTAATCACCTTTCATATACATTAGTGAGCCAATTAAGACTGGACTGCTCAAGCCTGATGATCCCTAGTCTAAGCTTTTACCCAATAAAGCCCGGCCAACGCTAGACCTAGCCCCTCGATTATCAGTTCAAATATCTATCAGCATTTGCAAAATGATTAAAAAAAAACTCCCATTCGTAATTTCTAGACATTATTTATATGGCATCTCATTTGATCAAAATTTTATCAAAAAATAATATATTTCTTCACATTTTTCTATCCTAATTATTGGATTTAAAATTATAGATTTTCATATATTAGGATATTCATTATTGTAAATAAAGAACACATAAATAAAAGTAATTCATAAGAGATATCAATGTTCAGTGAAAAAATTTGAATGAAAAAATAATAATAATAATAATAGGGCATGATTTAATCAAAATATTTTTTTTTATATAAATGAGATTATAAAAGTCTGCCTTTCTTCTAGTTGGAGATGAAGGGTGCAATCTTGCTTCATTCTCACAGAAATCTGGTCACATCTTGAGTAATGTATGTGTGTGTGAATTTATTATGAAAATGATTCACATGATGCAAAAAATATAAAATAAATAAATAAACTTCTATCTTGACAGTTTTAACTGTTAGAAAAGAAAAAAAAATCCTATAGCGGCTTTAAAAATGTTGCAAAACTTCACTAATTGTAATCCGCCACAAACATTTGTGACTGCGATTTTGCAATCACTGGAGATGATTTTTCACAATGCTTAAAATTATAGCAATTTCAATAGCTGTTAGATTTAGACGCGTTTAAAACTACTACTAAAGCTATATATATATAAATATATATATATATATATATATATATATATATATATATATATATATATATATATATATATATATATATATATATATATATATAAATATATATTTTTATTAATTATATTTTAAATCATTTGTTAAATTAGAAGTCAGACATCCTCAATAGGCTGTGCGTTTGGGAGAGCAATAAAACAGCGATATGGTGTGAAAATACGTTGTTGTGTTATTTTGGAATTATATTTTAATTATATTTTAGATGCGGAGAAAAAATTATGTTTTAATCTGATATGATGGCTCAAAAGTTATATTTTGACTTTTTTTTAAATAAAAATAATTTATATATTCATCACAATTTCTTCATACAATAATCTTTTATAGCAATTTCAACATTATTTTTACAGAAATTGTAACTGCAACTGTCGCAAATAAATCCTTAATATAGTGATTTTCATTGTTGTCATAAAACAACAATTTTAACTGTAATAAATAATATTGATTTGAACAGCTGCTAAATAGCGGCGATAAAAACCTTTGTAATGTGTTTAAATTTACAATGATTTTAAAACATTGTTAGTAAATACTGCCATAGTTTTAATTTTTGATAGTAAAGATTCTCATTTTATTAAATATATATTTTATGTGCAAGCAATCAAATAAGCCCTTGGGATTATTAGTCAGATCATATCTAATTGATTAAAGGGTTATTTGATTGTCTTAAAAAGAAATATAGTGTAAAATAAATATAATATATTTGAATTACTTTAAAATTGTTTGATTGGAAATTTTACTAATATATAGATTTATTTTTCTTATTTGGTAGAATGAATATAATATAAATTATTTATTGGGTTAAGAGATGGTGATGGTATATAGTATTTTGTATCAACTTGGCTGCTCCTACGGAATTGGAGGATGAATGCAAGAGACATTTCTCATTTTATTTTGATTTGGAATTCACCCAATTTGGGCGAATTCCAAGTACACCACAAATATCCTTTCCAATGCATATACACTACAAATATTTTCCTTTTTTACATTGCATCATATCAAATACTTTAAAAGTTAAAATCCCGGTATTTAACTTAGTTTACACCAAAAATACATCCAACTAAACATCTCCTAAATATAAAAAATTTCTATTATCTATCATTTGATTTTTAATTTTAAAAACTTAATTAATATTCTTTAAACTTTAAATCTCCATAATACATTTGTCAAGGTCAGTGTTGTCCACAAATGGGAGAAACAGTACCATTATTCCATACAAAGCAACCAAATCTAGCTATTTCAATCTTTGCCTATGAGAGACTCTAATACTATAATTGCATAATTAATGTACCAAACTATTTTAAATATCTTATTAAAGGACTCTTTGATTCGCTTTTGCACAAATAAAAATAAAATAAAGTTTTTTTTATTTGCAATTTTAAGTTCAACTCTGTAGATTTGATTGAATGTTTCAAGGCACACCACCTAAAACAAAATTTGAACAACCTGTATATAAAGTTGCTAAATAAAAAATAAAAATAATATTGTCAAATTGTCCAAAGTTGCTTGCTTCCTAAGTTCTACTTTTTAGTTTTTACTTAAATAAAATTATAAAAGAAAATAATGATAAGTCTCTCCATTTATCAAATATTTGAATTAATATTAACAATATTATTCACTGGAATTAGAGGATGACTTGGGGAGGTACTCATCACCTCTAAACTCTTTAATATTATATAATACATAGATTTTTTTATAATGAATATATAATGAGAAATTTTATATATGATTGTTATTATATTTAATATTCTGGTATGACGTAGATCTTTGAATTGTTTTAAATATTTTTATAAGGGGGAGCTTAGAGGCCAGTAGATAAATTACCTAAGCAGCAAGTTGGGTAATCAAAGAGATGAATTTTATATAAAAATTATTATAGGATGAAGTAATGATAAGCATCATTTTACCTCTTATTTTATAAATTCAGCTAATTATTGGAGGAGGCCACATAAAATAACTTAGAAGTCACTTCCCTCTCGAGATTGTGGTTCTCACGTGGCAGTGTTCTCCAGCCACATGCACTATGAACAAATGCACGTGCTCGCCAAACTTCCTTGTCGTGAAAGGAAAATGACGTTTTTTTAGTTCAAATAAATAATAATAATAATTAAGAAGATAGTTTTTTTCATTATGTTGGTTGAAAAATTATTACTTGTAAATTTTAAATGTAGTTGTATATCCAAACTTTAATATCATAATATCATATAAGATTCAGTTGATATACATCTACTATATATTGGCGATGAATATTATGTATTGATATAATATTAATTATATATTAATATATAGATTTTTGTATACACATCAATATATAATAATATATAATAGTTCATAATCAATATATAATAACTGTGTATTTATGAGCGTTATATGATGTTATGTTATTGAAGTTCAGATAAAAGTTACGATTAGACTCAGCACGTAATAATTTCTCATAAATTTTATTTTTGGATCTATGAGAGTCATACGGAGTTGCATTTTGTACATTCATAAATTACAATGCAAAGCATGCTTGCAAAATTATTTTTGATCTCTTTCTCACAAGATATTCATGGAGCTTGGTTTCATGCAAATTTGCACAAATTTCGAAAAGAGGCTACCGATAAAAGTAGGGGTGTGCATTATTTGGTTTTAACCAAAAAATCAAACCGAACCAAAGATTTTGAGTAATTTGGTTCGGTTTTGAACTTAGTAATTTTGATTTTGGTTTTAATTAATGAAAACTCTGGTTTTTGGTTTTTGGATAGGTTTGTTAAATAAAATTTTGGATGGAACCAAATAAACTAAAGTAATTATATGTAATATGATATTATTAATTTATGAATAATAAGCTTATATTTTATATACTTATTTAGTAGGTGCTTTCTTGGAGGACCATTATACAGTTTTTCAAAATATTTTTGTATCATATTATGGTAATAAGATTCCATCAACTTTTAAGTTCAAAACATCATTCAGGTAAGTAAAATTTAGTTTTAAATACTTTTTTTATTAAAGTAATTAATTGTATTTTGATTATATTTATATTATTTTATTTATTCCTTGTTCATTATATAATAAAATATTATACAAATAATTTTTAAATGTAGCCAACTTCGGTTTATCCAAAACGAAACCAAAATAACCGAACCAAATTATTATTCGGTTTGTTTGATTTTGTATTTTCTTTGGTCGATTTGGTTCAATATTTTTGAGAATCCAAAACCAATCAATTTTAAAATTTATCATCCAATCCATCCAAATCAACCAAATGCACACCCCTAGATAAAAGTTAGAACTGTACAATACATGTCTAAGCGTCAATTTTAAAGGTTAAAATGCAATAATATACCCATTATGCGCAGCTTAAAAAAAAATTAGATTATGGTGATACATATTTAAGGCGTATGACTGGATATTAATTACTAATTCATGATTATTTTTTTAATTTTACCTCAAAGTAACACATTTAGCTATTTTTTATCGTAAATAAATATGATTACTGCTTATATGACTGAAAATTTCAATGTATATAATGTTTTAAAATGGGAAGATTTATATACATATCACATAATTCTTATTTATTTACGTATCTAACACTTAAAGTTAGATATTTATTTATTTAATGTCTTCCTATCCTTAAAAAGATGCATTTCACTTTTAAAAATTAAGTGATAATGATATTTTTAATGTGATATTGAACATTGAGGTGTTATATCTATAAAAACTAAATTTTAGGTGTTAAATATGCAAATATATAAAAATTGTGTGATATGTATGTAAATCCCCCTTTAAAATGTGGCTAAACCTTTAGTTCTGTCCTCAAAATTTTTAATGCAGCAAAAACAAAAATACAGTAAAGTAAAGAGAGACAATAGACACATAATTTTATGGTTCAATTAAAGTACGCCCACTTTATACCTTAAGGTGAATCCACTAAATGTAAAATACTACAAATAGTGCTCTATACGGGGAGTACAACCATTAATAATATGTACTCTCCAAAGGACGGTACAATAATATAAATTTTACAAAGACAAAAAAGAAAATATAAAATAATAAATTATGATAAAATAAATCTCTCACAAATATACCAAGCTATCCAATTCAAAAAAAAAAAAAGATCTCACAACTTATAAATGATCACTTTACAACTTAAAATTTTGGCAAGATAAAATGCTCACTTAATATTTATAAGAAATAATAAAATAAATATCTTAAAGTAATTTTACTAAGATGTTTATGTTATTACAATTTGTAAACTAATATAAAAATAATTTCAAAATAAATTTACAATATTCTTTTGCACAATAAAATACATTTCAGCAGAGAATAATTTATTTATTTTAACCAAAAAGATTCTTTCAATTAATGCTAATGATCACAAAATACTTAAATAAAATGAGTATATGATAGATTTAAGTAGGCTAGTAAGCTTTCAATAAAAAAAGAGATCTAGCAAATAAGAAAATAATTTCAGCACACTAATTTAATTTAAAATACTTAAAACGTACTTCTAAAATAGATCTAAGAATAAATGATCTTTCAAAATAAGACTTATAAAGAAATATTTCAAGAAACCAAAAGAAATTTGTAGGAAGTTAAAAATTTTAACAAGTTGAAATAAATCTACAACTATCACAAGAGTTTTCACAAAAAATGATTGAGAAACTTTGATGTGAAAACAATGTCCAAAGACTAATCCACCAAAAAAGTATAAATTGGAAAGAGAATAAATAGATGGTGAAAAATAGCATGAACAATTAAAAAAAGGTTTAAGATCAAGAAAATAAACTCAAGTAATTTGAGAAAAGCTTATAAGATGTTTTTTCAAACCAAGGATTTGATCTTTCAATATTTGAGAATATTGAAAGGAAAATTTAAGAAATTTTCTCTTAGATTTGCTGGAGGGATTTTGAATTGAATGAGTAATACTTTCATGAAGAGAATGATGACTATTTATTGGCAAGAATGTCATTTTGAATTATTTCAAAAAAAAAAATATAATATTCTAACATCATGTTATCATCTAATAATTTAATATTCAATAAAAATATAATTTATATTAAATAAGTAGCCAAAATTCAGCTATTCACATGGGCAAGTCAAAAATAATCAAATATGACTCTTAATATATTCAAAGCATGTAGCATGCATTCATTATTAAAATCAGCTAATATTAGAAAAGTCACAATAAATTCAATTTTAATCAAACGTGGGTTATGTAACCTATTAAATTAAAGGAAAAAAAATCCAAGGAATCTATTGGAGATGAAATCAAATATAAATTCCTTGATTATAAAATGAGGGCTAAAATACAAAATTTCACATATTTTGTTAATTTTAAAATATGAAATTTAAATATTATGATATAATTTATATATAATCATACATATGTTAGTTATCATATAACCTTCAAATTAAATTAAAATATTTAATTATACAAATAAATAAAATAATTACACTTAATAGTCATAAATTTATTATCATTTATTATTTTGATAATTCAAATGATATGTATGAAACATATAATTGAATGTTAATTAGATAGAGATTTATATAAATTAACTATTAAAATAATATGTTAAGTGAGCAAATTGATTCATTTAAGAATGCATATGAATTTCTAATAGTTATAAATATAACCTAAAATATTATATCTTGAGCACATTATCCATTTTGATCTATATTTTAGTCTTATACTTGCAATTTTCTTAAATATATTGAGATGTATTTGATATGTAATTAACAATATATCTAAACACATAAAACATACATTAGAACATCCAAGCATTCATTTGTTATCATCAAAATTGATCGGATTAAACATGAGGCTCATTAAGCTAATAATCTTCCCCTTTTTGATGATGACAAACTAATGTTGGATATTGATTTTGATGAAGGTGCAAATTGACCTTTCATCATAGTTTTTGAAAAAAATTCTCTTCTAAAAAAAACTATGCACAAGAGATTAATAATGTTGCTCCCCCTAAATGTATGCATGAAATAGACTTAATACTAACCAATATTTTACTCTTCTCCCCCTTTTGACACCATCAAAAAGTGAGAACAAACTATATATAATTTTAAATATTAGGATTTAACATTCTAAGCATGCGTCTTAAAGTACAAAAAAAAATGTTCTTCTAGTAATGGTTGTAAAAAATATTGAATTTGTAACGACAATAAAATTAATTAACATCACCTTTCAAAACATGATCTAATAAAATGATGAATTTCTATGCTTGGTTCGATATGGATAATTTGGTCAAACTAATAGCACTAGTATCAGAACTAGAATGTGATATTGCAATACAAAATCTTTAATTGTTTAATCAAAAAACAAACTAACTAATCATGTACTCAACAAATGGATAAAGCTACAATTTTGTTTAACCAAGACACAAGTGATTTAAAAAAAAAAATCAATTTTTTTCTATCTACTTTACATAAAGAAAAGTAGATCGAATAAGCAACCAAATCACATGATAAAGAATTTTTGGATACCATAAAACCTTTGCTATCAAATAAAAGATATTTATATTAAATGAGATTCTTAATTGGTTGAAAATGAGCACAATAAATACACAACAAACATAATAATACTAAGAAAATGTATAAAAGTGAACCTATCATACTCCTATAAAGTTTTTTGATAACAAATTTTCCTAATTCATCTAAATAATTTTATAGATGGGCTCATGGAGTTTTACTAGATTTATATTTTCATGTCAAATTCTCAATATTCATTTGTATACTTAGTTTGAGATGAATGTGCCATTTTCTTGTTGCTTATAAAAGAAAAATTAAGTTCTCATATTCATTTCAAATTTTTAGACATCAAAGATGAGAACTCATGGCACAAAAGATTCATTTGTACTTAAATAATATATCATCTACATAAACTTGCAATTATAATCAAATCATCATCTATGCTCTAAAATAATTATCTACTTTATTTTTTTTTTTTTATTTTTTTTTTATATGAAACCCCATTATATGTATTTTATTGCCACAAAAAAAAATTACAATCCTTAAAAATAAACTCAAAACTACTACTCAAGAGCTAAATCACCAAGGAGTAAATCCCCAACTAAGTACATCCAAGAGCAAAAGAAAACCATAAAGCAAACAAAAGAGACAAGATGATAAACATAATAAGCTAAAGAAGAGATAATACAATGCTCATTTGTAATAGTACTGAAAATAGCAAACTCGAAAGCAAACCATTTGAAGGCAATGAGCTAATGAAGGTCAACTGGAGAGTCCATGACATAAGCAACCTACAAAAAAAAAAACAAACTATAATAAGTTTAAATAAAAGAAGTTTGATCCACTTAGATAGTGCAAAAATATAATTCAGCATAAATGGAATTGATAGTAAAAGAGGATAAAGAACTCATAAATTTTAATTGCAATTAAGAGCATCCAAACAATAAGGATACCACAAAAATGCAACTCAACCAAAGAGAATGAAATCCTCAATCCTATCCCACAAAAGATGAGCTCTATTGGATGCCATTGAGACATCATAGGGGACAAGACAATAGACAAATAACACAAAAGAAAGAGAGAATCAAATGAAAGTGATAATTCCAACACAACCAAATACTTTAATGTAAGCAATGGGATGAGCAGAAAAGCAAGAACAACCAGACACAGAGACTCCCAAATAACAATTCCATAGATTGCACTTACGAACAGTAGAATCCCAAACACCAAATTCCATGAGAAATGAACTACTATACCAAACAAACAACCGTAGAAATAAAGGAACCAAGACAAAGAGAAAAACTAATAGCTAAGGATTGAAACCTGAGCCATGGAAAGTTCCAATCAAAATCAGTCACCAAAATATGTAATAGGCACTCACCAACAAAAAAGACATACACATATTATAAAGTGATCAACCAACATCTAAAAAAGCTAATGTCGAAGGTCTCATAAAATACTAGAATCAAACACTAACAACCCATAAAATTCATAAGTTTGAAGGTTCCAGTTGCCCAAACAAAGAATCCCAAATTAAAGGAACTCAAATAAACTCATTAAAGAACAATCATAAACTTCAGCACAAAATAAACCATCACATGAAAAAAATAATGTGGTTCACCAACAACCTTTTCTAAATCCATGATCTATCAAAAGTTACTTAACCTATCATACCAACCACGAGGAGCCTATTTTAAATCATATAAGACTTTCTTTAATTTATACACATGACTTGGAAAATCAAGGTTCTCAAATCTAGGTGGTTGCTCTATAAATACATCTTGGTCAATAAATCCATTCAAAAATGCACTCTTGACATCCATTTGAAAAAGTTTAAAATCCCTAAAACAAGTATAAGTAAGGAGTAACCTAATAGCTTCTTGTCTTGCTATGGTGCAAAAGACTCTTCAAAATCTATACCTTCAACTTGTGTGTACCCTTGTGCAACTAACCTAGCTTTATTTCTAACAATACAACATGATTCAGCTAATTTATTCCTAAATAACCATTTTGTTCCAATGACATTTTGATCTTGGGGTCTTGGGACTAATTTCCAAACATCATTTCTTACAAATTGATTCAACTCCTCTTCCATAGCAATAATCCAAAAATTATCTTTTAATGCTTCTTCTAAATTTTTAGGTTCAACCTCAGATAAAAATGTTGAATGATATACAACCTCTCTACTATGTCTTCTGGTTATAACTCCTTTTGAAGGATCTCCTATAATTAGTTCCTTTGAATGATTTTTATTGTATTTCCATTCTTTAGGCAATGAATCATCCACATTATCTTCTAAAGATATTTTCTTAAAATTATCAATCTCTTCATCAATCACTTCATTTCTATTGGGATCAATAAAATTTTCATTCAAAAATAACATGTATTGATTCTTCTACAATCAATTTTCTCTTATTGAAAAGTCTATAAGCTCTACTAGAAAGAGAGTATCCTAAGAAAATACCATCATCTGATTTGCAATCAAACTTACCTAAATGCTCTTTTTCATTATTAAAAATAAAGCATTTACATCCAAATACATGAAAGTGTTCAATCTTAGGCTTCTTTCCAAAAAACAATTCTTTGGGTGTCTTCTTTAAAATTGGTCTAAAATAAATCCTATTCATCACATAACATGCAGTATTTACTACTTCTGCCCAAAAATATTTAGACAATTTATACTCATAAGCATAGATCTAGTTAATTCAAATAATATTCTATTTTTTTCTCTCTACTACTCCATTTTGCAAAGGAGTTCTAGGTGCAAAAAAAATTATGTCTAATCCCATGTTCATCACAATAATCCTCAAATAAATTATTTTCAAATTCACCACCATGATCAGTTTGAACCCTATTAATCAAAAGGCCTTATTCTCTTTGAATATATTTAGAAAACTTTTTAAACTCACTAAAAACATTATCCTTGTAAGTTACAAAGAAAACCCAAGTATATCTAGAGAAATCATCAACAATCACAAAACCATAATTTTTTCCACTTAAGCTAGTGGAGCTAATAGGACCAAATAAATCAATGTGCAGCAATTCTAAAGGTCTAGAAGTAGAAACAATATTTTTACTTCTAAATGAGCTTCTAGAATGCTTACCATGAATACATGCATCACAAACATAGTTTGAATGACAATTTAATTTAGGCAATCCAACTACTAAATTAAGTTTAGCAATTTTATTGAGTGTGTGCATGTTAATATGACATAGTCTCCTATGCCATAACCATATATCATCATGAGTGCTTTTAAAATAAAGTAAATTCAAATTCACATCATGAAAGCTATCTAAATCAATGACATAAATTTTTTTTATCTTTGTCCTACTAACAAAACATTTTTATTATTTTTATAATGCAATATGATGCATGGAATACTACATTCAAACCTTTATCACATAATTGACTAATAGAAATTAAATTATATTTTAATCCTTCTATTAGAAAAACTTTATCTAAAGTGATAGAATTCTTACAAATAGAATCAATGCCAATGATCTTTCCCTTTGCATTATCTCCATATGTAACAAATCCTCCATCACTTGATTCTAAAGTTGTGAATTTATCTTTATCTCTTGTCATATGTCTTGAACATCCACTATCCAAGTACCCCATGCCTTCTTTGATTTTGCTTTGAAGGCATTCCTACAAAAGAAAATCACATGTTAACTTTTGGAACCCAAACATGTTTGGGTCCATATTCTAAATTTGAAGCAAGATATTTAGCATGTGTGGTTTGTGTAGTGCTTGTACCTTTTGGTATCCATACATAAGATGATAGCTTAGTATTTTATAATTTATGTGCATAGTAATCAAATGAAATATGCCCTTTTCTATCACAATAGTTGCACCAAACATTAGTGTTTGCATATGGCTTAGCACAATAATTATAAGGTATATGAGTGGTATGTGTATGATGCAAATAATTATTTTTAAATGTTTTACTTGATGTTGCATTATAATGAACTTGTGATTTCAAAAATAATTCTAATCTTGCTTTTAACAAGATATTCTCTCTTTCAAGTTTACATACAAGCAAGGAACAATTTAATAAAGAATTTTTTTAATTTTTAAATTATCACATACATTTTTTAAATCACAAAAATATGTTTCTAAAATTTTATGTTCTTTTCTATTATTTTGTATTTTTTTTTAAATTTTTATATTCAATAACTAAATCATTAAAAGCATCATCCAATTCATCATAAGATATATCATTACATACCTCTTGAGAATCTAAGTGAGATTCTCCATTTGCCATAAGACATATGTTGACCTCTTCATCGGATGAGCAAGTACTTGATTCATTTGAATTGGATTGGCCCATAAAGTCGCTCTTCTTCTTCTTATGGTACTTTTTCTCCTTCATATTTTTCTTCTTTCCACATCAATCTCTTTCTTCTTTGATTCAAGTTCGGACAATCACCTCTTATGTGTCCAAGCTTTTTACAATGGTACCAAATGATCCCTTCACCTGTAGGAAATTTTTTAGTTTGAAATTTATAGTTTTTAGATTTTTTATACCTTTTATTCTTCTTCCTTAGCAAGTTCCCAAGCCTTTTGGATAGCATGACCACCTCATCACTATCACCATCCGAGCTTGAGGTGTTATGCTCATCACTATCATCAACTTGTAATGCAATGGCTTTTCCTTTCTCCTTCTCCTTTTCTGAGTTATCCATCTTATCCCTTTGAGCAATAACTTCATGTGCTATCAAAGAACCCAAAAGATCAAGTGGATAAGTAGATAAATCCTTAGCTTTACTAATAGTTGTTACTTTAGCATCCCATTCTTTGGAAGACATCTAAGAATCATATAGACTAAGTCTTGATTCCTATATATTTTTTGAAGAGAATGCAATGTGTTAATTATTTTCATCTAGTATACATATAAAAAATAGATTGAAGGAGACATATGAAATAACTATATTCATGAACAAGTCTATTTATGTGAGCATCTTAACTTCACTAGTTCCTTCATAAGTTATAATGAGTTTATCCCATATTTCTTTTGTACTTAACATAGAAATTTTCAATAGGTAATAAAGCATAATGTAAAGTATTACATGCCGTAGAATTTAATTCATCAAGTTCTCTTTAGCTATAGACCATTCCTCAAAAGGTTTTTCTACTTTAATGACATTTACTTCTACTGTGGGTGTATGATATTGATGTGTCAACATATACCACATGCATGCATCTTGACCTCTTAAAATGTATTAATTCTATTTTTCCAATAATCAAATGGTACACTATCTAAAAGTGGAGGTCTATGAGTGGATTGTCCCTCTGGTAGTGAACCCTTTGGGTAACCTTATGCCATAGTAAAAAGAACTACTCTTGGATGTTAAGCCAATAAAAAAGGTTAGCTCGATACCAATCAGAGTAAGTTTTAATAAAAATTATTTTTGATTTTATAATAACAAGATACAATTTTAATGAAAAAAAAATACATGACAAAATACAATTCTTAATGCAAAGAAAAAAAAATACAAGAAAAGTAAAGAGAGACAATAGGCACATTTTTACGCCAAACCCCAAACCCATGTCCACACCTAGCCACCCCGCTAGGAATCCACTAAATGCAAAATAGCTTATAAATACTTCTCCATAACGGTGAGTACAACCCTACAATAATATGCACTCCCATAAAGGCAGTACAACCCCAATATAAATTTTATAAAGACAAAACAAAAATATAAAATAATAAATTTTTATAAAATAAATTTCTCACAAATATACCAAGCTATCCAATTCAAAAAAAATGATCTCATAACTTATAAATGATCACTTTACAACTTAAAAATTTGGCAAGATAAAATGCTCACTTAATATTGATAAGAAATAATAAAATAAATATCTTAAAGTGATCTTACTAAGATGTTTATGTTATTATAATTTGTAAACTAATATAAAAATAATTTCAAAATAAATTCACAATATTCTTTTGCACAATAAAATAAATTTCAGCAGAGAATAATTTATTTTATTTTAACCAAAAAAGATTCTTTCAATTAATGCTAATGATCACAAAATACTTAAATAAAATGAGTATATGATAGATCTAAGTAGGCTAGTAAGCTTTTAATTAAAAAGAGAGATCTAGCAAATATGAAAATAATTTCAGCACAATAATTTAATTTAAAATGCTTAAAATATACTTCTAAAATAGATCTAAGAATAAATGATCTTTCAAAATAAGACTAATGAAGAAATATTTCAAGAAACCAAAAGAAATTTGTAGGAAGTTAAAAATTTCAACAAGTTGAAATAGATCCTACAAACTATCATAAGAGTTTTTCACAAAAAATGATTGAGAAACTTTGATGTGAAAAAATAATGTCCAAAGACTAATCCACCAAAAAGTATAAATTGGAAAGAATAAATAGATGGTGAAAATAGCATGAACAATTAAAAAGGATTAAGATCAAGAAAACAAACTCAAGTAATTTAAGAAAGCTTGCTTAGTTGAAGATGTTGAAGCTTCCAAACCAAGGATTTGATCTTGCAATATTTGGAGAACACTTGGAAGGAAAATCTAAGAAATTTTCTCTTAGATTTGTTGGAGGGATTTTGAATTTGAATGAGGAATACTTTCATGAAGAGAATGAGGGCTATTTATAGGCAAGAAGGTCATTTTGAATTATTTCAAAAAAATATATTATTCTAACATCATGTTATCATCTAATAATTTAATATTCAATAAAAATATAATTTATATTAAATAAGCAGCCAAAATTTGCTATTCACATGGGCAAAAATAATCAAATATGACTTAATATATTCAAAGCATGTAGCATGCATTCATTATTAAAATCATTTAATGTTTAAAAAGTCATAATAAATTCAATTTTAATCAAACGTGGTTCATGTAACATTAAATTAAAGGAAAAAAATCCAAGGAATCTTGGAGATGAAATCGATATAAATTCCTTGATTATAAAATGACTTTGGCTAAAATACAAATTTCACATATTTTGTTAATTTTGAAATATGACATTTAAATATTATGATATAATTTATATATAATCATACATATGTTAGTTATCATATAACCTTCAAATTAAATTAAAATATTTAATTATATTAAGTAAATAAAATAATTACACTTAATAGTCATAATTTATTATCATTTATTATTTTGACAATTCAAATGCTATGTATGAAACATATAATTGAATGTTAATTAGATAGAGATTTATATAAATTAACCTTATTAAAATAATATGTTAAGTTGTGAGCAAATTGATTCATGCCAATGAACTCATATGAATTTCTAAGATAGTTATAAATGCATATAACCTAAAATATTGAATCTTGAGCTTCACATTATTTATTTTGATCTATATTTCATGGTTATACTCTTGTAATTTTCTCAAACATATTGTGAGATATTTTGAAAATATAATTAGCAATTTATATATCTGAAACACATAAAATATATATTAGAACATCCAAGCATTTATTTGTTATCATCAAAATTGATCAGATTGAACATGAGGCTCATTAAGCCAATAATCTCCCTTTTTGATGTGAGCTAATGTTGGATATTGATTTTGATGAAGGTGCAAATTGACCTTTCATCATAGTTTTTGAAAAAAAAATTCTCTTAAAAAAAACTATGCACAAGAGATTAATAATGTTGCTCCCCCTAAATGTATGCATGAAATAGACTTAATACTAACCAACATTTTACTCTTCTCCCCCTTTTGACACCATCAAAAAGTGAGAACAAACTATATATAATTTTAAATATTAGGATCTAACATTCTAAGCATGCATCTTAAAGTACAAAAATATTTTTCTGGTAATGGTTTTGTAAAAATATCTGTAATTTGTAAATTGACATTAATAAAATTAATATTAACATCACCTTTCAAAACATGATCCCTAATAAAATGATGTCTAATTTCTATATGCTTGGTTCGTGAGCGCTGGATAGGATTTTTGGTCAAACTAATAGCACTAGTATTGTCATACTGAACTAGAATGTGATATTGCATAATACCAAAATCTTTTAATTATTGCTTTAACCAAAGGACCTGAGCAACACAACTAATGACAGCTATGTACTTAGCTTCGGCAGTGGATAAAGCTACAAAATTTTGTTTCCTAGATGACCAAGACACAAGTGATGATCCTAAAAAAAGACATGTGTCTGATGTGCTTTTTCTATCTACTTTACATCCAACAAAAGTAGCATCAGAATAAGCAACCAAATCACATGATAAAGAATTTTTAGGATACCATAAACCTAACCTAGAAGTGCCTATCAAATACTGAAAGATACGCTTGACTGCTATTAAATGAGATTCTTTCAGGTTGGCTTGAAAATGAGCACACAAATACACAACAAACATAATATCAGGCCTACTAATAGCAAGGTATAAAAGTGAACCTATCATACTCCTATAAAGTTTTTGATCAACAAATTTTCCTAATTCATCTAAATCCAATTTTGTAGATGGGCTCATAGGAGTTTTACTAGATTTACATATTTTGATGTCAAACCTCTCAAGCAATTCATTTGTATACTTAGTTTGATAGATGAATGTGCCATTTTCTTGTTGCTTCACTTGAAGACCTAAGAAAAAATTAAGTTCTCCCATCATACTCATTTCAAACTCTTTAGACATCAAAGATGAGAACTCATGGCACAAAGATTCATTTGTACTTCTAAATAATATATCATCTACATAAACTTGCACCACAATCAAATCATCATCTATGCTCTTAAGGAATAAGGTGGTATCTACTTTACCCTTTCTAAATCCATGATCTATCAAAAAGTTACTTAACCTATCATACTAAGCACGAGGAGCCTGTTTTAAATCATATAAGACTTTCTTTAATTTATACACATGACTTGGAAAATCAAGGTTCTCAAATCTAGGTGGTTGCTCTATAAATACATCTTAGTTAATAAATCCATTCAAAAATGCACTCTTGACATCCATTTGAAAAAGTTTAAATTTGTAAAATAAGTATAAGCAAGGAGTAACCTAATAGCTTCTTGTCTTGCTACGGGTGCAAAAGACTCTTCAAAATCTATACCTTCAACTTATGTGTACCCTTGTGCAACTAACCTAGCTTTATTTCTAACAATACAACATGATTAATTTATTCCTAAAGACCCATTTTGTTCCAATGACATTTTGATCTTGAGGTCTTGGGACTAATTTCCAAACATCATTTCTTACAAATTGATTCAACTCCTCTTCCATAGCAATAATCCAAAATTATCTTTTAATGCTTCTTCTAAATTTTTAGGTTCAACCTCGAGATAAAATCTGAATGATATACAACCTCTACTATGTCTTCGTTATAACTCCTTTTGAAGGATCTCCTATAATTAGTTCCTTTGAATGATTTTTATTGTATTTCCATTCTTTAGGAAATGAATCATCCACATTATCTTCTAAAGATATTTTCTTAAAATTATCAATCTCTTCATCAATCACTTCATTTCTATTGGGATCAATAAAATTTTCATTAAAAATAACATGTATTGATTCTTACAATCAATTTTCTCTTATTGAAAAGTCTATAAGCTCTACTAGAAAGAGAGTATCCTATGAAAATACCATCATCTAATTTGCAATCAAACTTACCTAAATGCTCTTTTCATTATTAAAATAAAGCATTTACATCCAAATACATGAAAGTGTTCAATCTTAGGCTTCTTTCCAAAAAAACAATTCTTTGGGTGTCTTCTTCAAAATTGGTCTAAAATAAATCCTATTCATCACATAACATGCAGTATTTACTACTTCTGCCCAAAAATATTTAGACAATTTATACTCATCAAACACAGATCTAGTTAATTTAAATAATATTCTATTTTTTTCTCTCTACTACTCCATTTTGCAAGGGAGTTCTAGGTGAAAAAAAAATTATGTCTAATAAATTTGGAGTTGATTTTGGATTTGAGAAACTCAATTAAGTTGGGATTGATTTGAGATTTGAGAAAATCAATTGAGTTAGAATTGATTTGAGATTTGATTTGGATTGGTTTGAAGGAGTGTACATAGCTGGATTTGAGTTTTAGGGTAAGTGGTTGCCTTAAATCCCTAATGCATAGCCTAATCCTATGATAAACTCTTCTAAGCCTCTAGTTGGGTTAAGTGTAATCACTAGAAGTGTCTCAAGACTAAGGAACTCTTAATGTCTAGAGGAATTCTAAGATTGAGAAGTTGAGAACTCACTCCAAAAGTGAGGTCAACAAATGGTGCCCAATAGGTATGGTGTGACTGACAAGGCATACTGCACATATTGGTGTTGACCGAGATGATCAACAACATTCAAAAAATCAAAAGCACTAACCTGAGGTGTAGATGGAATCAAGATCTTAGTGCAATGCAACTCTACTTTTGTCAAAGATATAAGAGAGCGAAGGAAGAATCTACTAGGAATTGAGTATGTGAGCCTTCCACTAGTGGAAAAGGTTCAAGTTATCCACTAGGGATAAGAGGTTGTGAAATTGGGGATTAGAATTTAGAATTCACTGGGGATAAAAGTGTGAACCTTCCACTAGGGGAGTTTTCGGGTTGGATTGAATTGACTCTACTAGGGAGGTTGGAAAGATTTGCATCTCACTGGAGAGAAGCTGATTGATTTGATTGTTTAATTTGAATCTCACTGGGGAGGTTGGAAAGCTTTGTTTCAGATTTTAAATTTTGAATTTTGAGATGGACCCTGTTGGTTTGCGATAGACCGTACTAAGTATGGGCCATGTTGTCCTTATACTTGGTTACCAATCAAAGGGTAGTCTACCACCACATAGTAAGACTATCTAACCCAAGGGGTTGCCTTCTGTGTGCAGCAGCTGTACTAGGAAGAAAGAGTAGCAGACTCACATCTTCCAAAGTAGGGATCAGTCACTAGGGTTATCTGTTGGCGACAATCAACCTTTCAATGTGAATGCGTGGGACTTAGATTAGCATGAAGATAGTCAAAATTAATTTAATTTTAATTATATTTGATGGATCCCATCGATTTGCAATGGATCACACTGAGTAGGGGCCGTGTTGGCCTTGACCTACCTTAGATTTACAGATCCAAAGGGGTAGTTTCCCAGCCGAAGGGGAGAACTATCTAACCAAAGGGGTTCTTTTTAGTTTGCAGTGGCCAATTCAGGGAAGAAAGCATGGGGACTCACATCTTTCACTACAAAAGACCACTAGGGCTATGCATTAGCAAGGTAACATGTTAACCCGACCTAGGGCTGCCCATCGGTTTGCGACAGTTATGCTAGAAAAATGCATAGTAGACTTACATCTTCCAGAGCGAAATGACTGTCGGGGCAACCTGTTTATGGAAAAACATATTGAACCTAACCTAAGGGCGACTACTGAGAGAGTGTTGATCCGGGGACTTATCTCAACTCATGTGTAGTCAGGAAATTCCTATAGGGAGTTTTGTTGACACTACATTAAAGATAGGATGCCTGCTTGGGAAAGGGTCACTGGGAGCTTGAATTCCTAATCCACAAGCGAATAAATTTATTTATTTATTTATCATGGACCTTGTTGATTTACGAGATCTCACTAAGAAGGAGCTTATATCAGCTTAGACCTATCTCAGATTTACTAGTCCAAAGGAGAATATATGCTTCCGCCGGACAAATTCTCCAACCACAGGGGTGGCTACTAGGAAAGGAGGACTGTCCAATCCAAGAGTAGCCTAGGTAGTGTCTAAATAGGTCAAAAGGATGTGATCTAAGCAGTGCCCAGAGGAGCCACTTAAGGGCTTTTCTCATCCCAAGAAGATAATGTCTATAGGTATTTGGCGGTGAACTCAAAGAGAAAGTGCAGGGACTCATATCTACCAAGAGTGGTGTATCCACCGGGTGAGTCACTATCAACATAGAGAACATCAACCAACCTAAGGTGCCCATCGATTTGTAGTAATAATCCTAGGAAGAAAGCATTGGGGACTCACATTATCTTACAACAGAACTAATTGTCGGGATAGTTTATCTTCGGCTCGACAGGTGCTATCCAACCTAGGGTGACTATTGAGTGAATGCCACTGGGGGACTTATATCAACTCAAAAGTAGTCAAGAGGAAAGGAGACACTAGAGACTTACCCAAGCCTCAAATATACTACACTGGTTAGTGTGATGACTAGTTCAAGAAGAAAGCGTGTAGGCTTACATCCTCTTAAATAAAATCAACATAAGGTAGCTTACTACTTGAGTAGTGAGGCCTACCAAACTAACAAGGTGTTCATCAATTTGTAATGGTCAAATCAGGAAGAAAGCATGGGGACTCACATCCACCAGACAAGTGACCATTGGGATGACACACTAGCAAGGTAGCATGTCAGCCTGACCTAGAGCAACTAATGAGTGAGTGCACAGGGGGCTTGCTCCCACATCAAAAATAGCCCGAGATAAAAGATATGTGTTTGTGTTTGTGTTAAAGGAGGACATGATGCTGCTTGGGTTCTCTTACACCTATCCTAAAACACACTTAAAAGTTGATGAAATGGTGCCACGAATGGTAGTTATGGTCCCACCAAGAAAGGATGTCGCTTGGGTTCTCTTACACCTAACTTAGCTAGTCAAAATAGGATGCCTCTTGGGTTCTCTTACACCTACTCTAGTAGCACTGGGGAATCATTTTAATTTGTGTGTTAGTTATGAAAGAAAGGAGGATAGGATGCCTCTTGGGTTCTCTTACACCAACCTAAACACATCATGCGACAAACAAGCAAATAATGCTTTGAATGAAGAGAATATTTTGGTGAATTGGAATTAAATTTTTGAAGATAATTATTTTCAAACATAATTTTATAAATGGTATTTCTTCAAATAGAGCCCATCGATTAGAAGTATCGGGTGTTCCCCTTTATAATTAATAAGTTGATAAGATCTTCTTTGGTAGGCCATCTCTATGACAAAAAGGCTTTCCCAAGTGGGCTCAAACTTGCCTTTCATCTTTCGACGGGCAACAATCAGTCTCCTTAGAACTAAACAAGCTCTTTTACTTGAAAGGCTCTAGGGCAGACCAGCTTATTGTGAGCTTGAATCATCTTGGCTTTATACAACTCGAGGTTCTGGCATGCCCGTAGGTGTCTCTCCTCCAAACCTTTGAGTTCTTCTAACCCAACCTAGCATTTTGATCTATAGTGATTTTACTACCCATTGCTATCCTTAGTGATGGGAGATGAACTTCTAATGGTAGAATGGCTTCAAACCCATACATTAAGGAGAACAAGGTAGATCGGGTTGGAGTTCGATATGTGGTGCGGTATGCCCATAAGGCTTCAACTAGCTGCTCATGTCACTATCACTTATTGTCATCGAGTATCTTCTTTAGTATCTGGATGAGAGTTTTGTTGAATGCCTCTGCTAGGCCATTCACCTGGGATAGTAGATAGTGGAGTATCTCTAATTTATACCATGTCTCCTAGCAAAGCTGTTGATCTTGATGCTTTTGAATGTGGTACCATTATCAGATATAATTCATCGAGGCACCATGAACCTATATACAATATGGTTCCTGAAAAACTGGAGTACCTGCTGAGCTGTGATCTCTCTAAGTGGGATTGTCTCCACCCACTTGGAAAACTAGTTGGTGGTAGCTAGGATGAACCAATGACCCTTAGAAGAAGGAGGATCAATCGGACCCACTATATTGGTACACACTGAATGGCCATGGATGTAGTGTAGAATATTGGGTGATTGGTTAATACACCATGTTACGATGGCATCTCCTAGCTACATCTATGCAATCTATAATCATTGAAGGCAGTAGTATCCTAGTCTCTTGATCTTTTCCTTCATCTTCGGACCAGATTGATGAGCTTCGCATAGACCTGAATGTACCTCCGTCACGATCTTATGGGCTTCGTGTTTGTCTAAACATGATTGAAAGATCGTTGGTACAAGGTGTTATCCATGAGAGCATAGGAGAGAGCTCTATACTTCATATGATGGGCTTGTGATTTCTCTTGAGATAGTTTGCCTCTAGTTAAGTAATCTATGAATGATTGCCTCCAATCCAGCTCCTCATCTTTCTTGGCAATGACAACCTCCCCTTCAAGAGAGAATCTCTCAATGAGTTCAACATTAATAAGGGATAAGACTTGTCTCTTATTAGAATGGACTCATCTTTCGAACATGCCAACTCTTTGTCGAGTTTAGCCAAAGCATCTGCTACTGCATTCTCTCCTCGAGGAATCTTGTAGATGGTAACCTCAGGGATTTGGGCCAACAGCTTCATGGTGTACTCATGGTAGTGATGAAGCTTAGGTTTTAGAACCTTATAGGATCCGGCAATTTGGTTGATGACCACCTGAGAATTCCCGTAGATGTTGATGCTTTTCACACACACTATAATAGCTAACTCCAGATTGACAATCAAAGCTTCATACTTAGCTTCATTGTTGGTGCATGGATTAGAGAGATAATATGAAAATCTCATCAGATTGTGGTCTGGAGTTAAAAGAATGATTCCTACCCCAGCCTTTCTTGGAAAAGTAGATCATGGTTCTTCTCCTCTTTGAGAGGAAGCCGCGCCATCAAAATACATCTCCCAGCGGTGATTTTCAACCTCCCCTAAGTTCAAGATTTGTTCGTCAAGGAGATCATCACTAAGTGGGGAATCAACAGGAAGTGGGTGTGCTGCTAAAAAATTCACCAGTGCTTATCCTTTTATAGCATGGAGGGTTATGAATGTAATGTCAAACTACGAGAGAATCATGGACCAACGTGCCAACAGTCCAAATAATGTGTCATGAGATATTACTGTGGATTAATTCTTGAAATTAAGTTTATCTTATGAGAGAGAGCATGTAATGTCGTAGCTTTTGGGATGTGAAGATGAGAGCTAGGCAATGTTTCTCAATAGGTGGGTAGTTTGCTTCAGCAGGGATCAGACGATGATTGAGGTAGTAGAGAGCATTCTCCTTCTCTTCATCATTAGTTTGGGCCAACAAAGCGCCAAGGGAGTCATCCAATGCGACAGTGTAAAGGATAAGTGGCTTGCCCAGGATAGGGGCTGCTAGAACTGGTGGCTTCACCAAACACTATTTAATATCTTCAAAAGTATGTTGACATTTGTCATCCCACTTGAACTTGGCATCCTTTTTTACAAGTGCTAAGAATGGTTGGCATCTTCCTAATAGGTTGGATATGAAGCGTCTTAGATACACCAACCGCCCTTGGAATGATCTGAGTTGAGTTAGACTTTTAGGGTTGGAATTTCTAAGATAACCTTGATCTTTTTTGGTCTATCTCATTCCCGGTGTCGACAACAAACCCAAGGAACTTCCCTAAAGCTACTCCAAATGCACACTTAAGGGGTTCATTTTGAGATGGAATTATTTTATTCAAAAACTAATCTCAAGTCAAAGAGATGGTCTCCTTTTTCTTTACTTTTGATAACTAGATCGTCGACATAGCATTCTACTTGATGATGAATGAGTTCATAAAAAATATGACCCTCTGGTAAGTAGCACCGACATTTTTAAGGCCGAAGGGCATAACCTTATAATAGATTCTGATCGGGGTTTGAAAAGTAGTATTCCTCTCATCCTCAGGGGCCATATTAATTTGGTTGTAGCTAGATGACCCATCCATGAAGGAGAATATTACATGAGATGAGGCAATGTCCACCATTAACTCTAGTATAGGAAGTGGAAATTCATCCTTGGGACATGCCTTATTTAAGTCCCTAAAATCGATGCATATGTGAATTTGGCCAGTCTTTTTCTTAATTGGGATGACACTGGCTAATGAGATAGGGTATTTTTCTTCCCTAATAAAGCCAATATCGATCAGATTCTTGACTTCAGAATTGGTCTGTTGTTCGATTTCTAATCACATGCGTCTAGGAGCTTGCTTAATAGGGCTAGCATTAGGGTCTATTACTAGTTTGTGGATTGCTACATCGTGAGATAATCAGGGCATCTCTTCATAGCTCCATGCAAAGCAGTCCTTAAACTCAGTCAATAGCCTAACCAAGTCATTGGTCTCTTCTTCATACAACAGAGAACTGATGTATGTGAGGCATGCATCTTCTTCTATCCTGAGGTTGATTTCTTTGAGCTTGTCGATGGTTGAATTGAATTCTTCTTCAAATTCTAGAGGTGTATCTTTGATTTGATCATCAGGATCATCTGAAGTTTCTAAACACACCTCCTCATAAGAGTTAATGCGGTTTGAGAAGATCCTATCAGACTCTAGATGATTGGTGACAACAAAGCAGTAATCATCATCGTCAACTAGACCCACTACACCAAATCCTAGTCCTTGTCTTGATTGTGCATCCATGCCTTTGTTGTCCCACAACTTCTCAAAATACTCTGGCCTGCACGTGGACCATGTGTAAGGAATCAAATCTTTCTTTGCAAGATTATGAACACAAGGCGAGTACCAATCAAAAGATAATTCCATTAAATATTTATATGAATCATTCTAAATTTCTACATCATGCTTCTGACTTGAGGATGATGATCACAATAGGAATCTCTTTGGCTTGACATCCATGGAAGATCTAGGGGCTTTCTTAACTACCAAACTCTCAACTTTTGAGAAGAAAGTGGGTTAGAGCTGAGGATGCCAACTGTTGCCTAATGGTTTTACATAATTATGATTTGAATACATTTATGCTTTGATTGGAGGCTTCTCTTTGTCTAGCTCGAGTGTCACCTCCAATGATACCCATTAAGAGGGGTTGGTTGGTGTGTTAATCATATGAGACTCATCCTCTGAGTTGGATTTTAAGTCTATGTGAATAGCAGGAGTACTTCAACATAACCAACCAGGGCCTACCAAGCAAAGTAGTGAATGATGTATTCAAATCAATTATATAGAACTTGGCTTCAATCTTCCAGTTGCCTATTTCCAAAGGTAACACTATGGAGCCTAAAGCCCTCTCGCCCTGTTCATTGAATCCTCTCAACATCATCCGATCTCCTCAGAGTACAGAGATGCTAATCCTCAAATAGGCAAGGGTTTTTAGGCTGATAATTATCTCTGATGCACCTGGATCAACTAACACCCTAGAAAGTCTAAATCTTCCCATATCCACTGTGATGTAGAGGGGACGGTTGTGCTCCATATCCCCTAGAAGAAGGTCTTTATCGGTGAATGTGACTCTTAGGCTTCTCTTGAATAATGTGCCTCCTCTCCAACAGCGACTTAGCTAAACATAATTGGATCAAGAAGAGCCTTGATTAATGATTTCCTCATCTCTTTGGATAGGATAAGGGCATCATATAACTTAACTTAGCTGACAACTTTTTAGGTGAGCGAGGACATTATAATCAACTTTAGGTTGATCCTCCATAAACATATCTATGGGTGGGGCATCTTGTGGAGGGAATGTTTGCTCATTGGTACCAATGACTTTTTTCCTTTGTCTTGAGGTGCTGCCCTAGGAGGTAAAACCTTGCCACTACAGAGGTTAACTTCGGTGATCTCTTGTGGCGGTTAGTGAAAGATTCTACGTGCTTATCGGGCATACCTACATCTTCTCCTATAAGACCCTCAAAATCAGATGATTCCAAGTCTATCTCAAGAGGTGAACCCGTATTATTCAGAAAATGAAAGTCCATCTCTGAATCAGAAAGAGAATGATCAAAGTTTTTATAGCTATTAAGACTTGAAGAGTTTTCTAGAGGAGTAGAATTAGATGACCCATCAGAAGTGGCACAAATGTAATTCAAACTAGCTTTATTCCTTGATTTCTTAGATTTAAAAAGAGGTACATGGTAGAAATCTAGTAAAGTAAGCGGGGTGAGGGATTTGATGCCCTCATTCGCTGATACAAGATGCATACTAGAAGAAGAACTAGCTGAAGTAATAACTGTAACGATGGAATGGAGGCTGCTCTCGATCGATGGTTGTGCTACTTAGTTATCCCGGGCAAGTATGAGCTACTGCTGCTGCTGAGCCCTACTTTCCCTAAGTTGTCTTTGACAACTAACCTTCCTTGATGTTGGAGGTTAGACCTCAAGCACCTATAAGGAAAGCTTTTTGATTTTAGAAATGATCTTTTTAGAGGTTCGAGATAAAGAGATATCCCAACCTTCTTTTATTTTGAGAGGATAACATGTATCCCCAAGGATTACCCTAACAGAACTGGATGGTTGTTCTACTAGATATTCCTTAGGGATAACTATAGCTCCCGACTTGTAGCTATGCTCAAGCCAGTCCTTAAATATAAAATAATCCTCCAAAGCATGGCCTAGCATGCAGTGGTAGGGGCAAAGTTAGGATCATTACTCCTGCCCACTTCCTCCAGCTCAAGCTAAATTAGGTTTCTTTAAGAGGTTCTTAAAGATTTTTAACTACCTCCCTCTTAAATGAATAAGGTTTGTTTAATTTATCCAAAAGAGTATGTGGGTGATAGCTACTTAGGGTCGGGTATGTATCACTATGGTATGCGGCGAAAGGCATGGAGGGTGCTATGGTGATAAATAAGAGGTGAGGCATTGGAGGGTTGGAGCTTCTTTCATAGGCTTTCTATAGCTAATCTTAAAAGGCTTAATTTTGGCCTCTTCTTGTAGACTAGCCGCCTTATTGATTAACTTCTCAAATATCTTAATGGTGAAACCTTTAAGCATGAAGGCGACTGGGCCATGAATATTCTTTAATAGAATTTCAATAGCATGCTTTTCAGATAGCTGTGGTTCACATTTCATGCTTAAATTATGCCATATAAGAATATAATCAATAAGGGACTCATCCGGGTGTTGTTGACCTACAATGAATCACCCATAGTTAACCATTGTTGAGCTCCAACAAACCTCTTAATAAAGAGTTGCTCTAACTCAACAAAAGTCTTCACTGAATTATTAGGAAGTTCAGCGTACCAATCAAAAGTTATGCTCGCTAGACTGCTAACAAAGAGACAGAACCACTGCCATCAAAACTTTTGAAAGAAGGAGGCACAAAATACTTAGGATATTGGAGAATATCAAATTTCTCTGGGCAGGGTCTACCCTTTAGAACTGATGAACCACTTTGGGCTTGCGCCAGTGCTTCATTCACTTATTGTTCTACCATGAGTTTGATGTATTTTTCTTTTATGGAGGTACTGTCCACTACCTTCCTATACAAGCTAGTACTGCCCTGCTCTACTGGAGGCAAACTCTTGGGTTGATCCAGGTCATGCAATAACTCCTAAGTCTCCACAATGGTAGGATGCGTTGAGCTTGATTAAAGTGCCGAACTACCTAATAAATCTTCAACTCTCTTCCCCATCCTATCAATCTGCTCATCTTTCTACTTGAGTTATTGAAAAAGGTGTTGGGTTGAATAGGCTGTATCATTCTATTCGGCCGCAACACCTTCCAAACTATGATGATCCTGAAGGAGGGAACCTGTAGTATCAATCATGTATACCTCTACCGAGTATTCCAATAAATCATCCTCATCGGGGTCGAAGCTAACCTTCTCCTCTTCGAGGTCAGACCAATCATACCCTAGGTTTTCTTTCTTTTTAGTAAAATACTGTGCTAAGATATCATCCAAAGAGTGATCTAACTATGCCGGCACAAATACTCACAGTTGATCGGTGGTGGGATTATGCTCATTAATGAAGATACACCTGACCTCCCTTGCTACTGGAGTGCTAACCCTGTGAGGGCTACGCTCACCAGAGGACGCATGCTCATGACTGTCAATTGCTATGGGTGGAGTGCTACCACTGGGGGATCTACCGCCATGTGGACAATAGAACTGTCCCCTTCTCCTTCTTTCACTGCTATATCCCTAATCAGTTGAGGCAATGGTGGTGGTATCGATCTGGGTCACCACTCCTTCTTCACCTCACAAGTGGGAGGTCGGCGAGAACTCACCTCACCTCGTGGAGTAGATGAAGTGAGATTCCTTGGCATGGTGGGATCACCCGGTGGGGCCTTCTTCTCCCCTGATGCTGCTCTCATGGCTTTGGGTGGAACTATAGAAGATGGAACCTAAATTGGTGATAGTGAACATGGAGTGGAGCACTGTAGTGGAGACAACACCGACTGCCTCCGTATGAGGGCTCTCCTCATATGATGGGTGGTAGTCAATACTATCAGTGTGGCACGGTAGCACACCAATCTAAATCTGGGAGGCAGTACCGACATATCTTCACCTCTCTTGATGTGAACATACTGCCTTTCGCCTCTCCTAATGGATCTGCTTGCCTACACTATGAGGAATAACTCATAAATCAAACTAGGCACTTGACTCTGACCATCCATAAGCTCCACCAATATGGCATAAAACTATCTTGAGGCCAACATATGACCTTCTCCCATCTCTAACAAGTGTATCATAATGAACTGGAGGTGGAGGTGATGCTGTAATCCTCCTAACATCTTCTTCTCCTTTAGAACTGGAAATGGGATGGAACTTATTTTGAGTAAGCAAATGAGAAACCTCCCTGGGTGACCCCTCCTCTATAATGTGAGATATTGTCTCCATCTCCCTGGCAATGCACACATGGTGTCGTTTGATCTTGTGGATCCTATTGCGGTGCTGGGTTCGGCTAGGTGGAGCAGTACGAGAGCTAGACCCTACCTTAAAGGTAGGAAAGACTATCCCTAAAGCCAGGGTAGCCTTCCCCTTAAAGGAGGCCAATGAGTGGGTACTAGCACTAGGGCAGTGATGGGAACAACTGTGTAGGCTAGATGCTACGGGAACCTCTACCACCTTCTTCTTTAGCGAGGGAAACTCAGAATCTAAGGGCATCTCAATGCGGATGACTGGCTTCTGCCCAACCACCACATTCTTGCTGATAGTGGTGAGGGTTGCCCCCTCACAAGTAATCCTGGCTCCCTCAAATCCTCGGCCAAAATATAGTAAATGAGCAAAATCAATTTGGGGGAGGCTGGCCCGATCCAATGCCAAATCCATCTCGAAGGGGAAGGTGAACACATACTTCTAGGAATCCATCTGTACTGTACTGCACTGAGAAAAGCTAACTAAACTGAGTTGAAATTGAATTAGAACTCTGCAATTGTTGAAAATAAACTCAAATTAGATTTTTTTTGCCTTGGTATTCTGCTGACTTTTTAAATTTTATTTAGAGTTTGAACCCACACTCAACAATTTCAATATGTTAAGTGGGGCTCATTGAATTTAAGAGAGATTTTGAATAACTTGGAGGAGCAATTTTGAGTTCTTTTGAGTTTAGAATCTACATTCAACAAATTTGTGTATGTTGAATGGGTTCAAATATTTTGGAGAGACTTTTGATGCTTCCATTGGTTCATATTTGTATTTGATTTTATGTTTGGGGACCCTTTATTTAACAAATTTGAGTATGTTAAATAGTGGGTCAATTGATTTCTTTTAGATTTGATTTTAGATTTGGGATTACTCATTTAGCAAATTTGGGTATGCTAAATGAGATGTTTGAAAACAATTTTCTTTTTGCTTGTTTTCCCATGATGTGTATCAAGTGTGAATTTAGACATGGAATCTTTACTTACCAAATTCATGTATGCTAAATAAAGCCCAAATGTATTTAATTTTTATTTTGATTTTGAAAATGGGATATTTACTTAGCAAATTTGTGTATGCTAAATAAAGTCCAAATGTGTTTGATTTTTTATTTTGATTTTGAAAATGGATCTTTACCTAGCAAATTTGTGTATGCTAAATAAAGCCCATATGTGTTTGATTTTTTTTTTTTTTTGATTTTGAAAATGGGATCTTTACTTAGCAAATTTGTATATGCTAAATAAAGCCCAAATATGTATAGTTTTTATTTTGATTTTGAAAATGAGATCTTTACTTATCAAATTTGTGTATGCTAAATAAAGCCCAAATGTGTTTGATTTTTTTTTTTTTTGAAAATGGGATCTTTACTTAGCAAATTTGTGCATGCTAAATAAACCCAAATGTGTTTGATTTTGAAAATGGGATCTTTACTTAGCAAATTTGTGTATGCTAAATAAAGCCCAAATGTGTTTGATTTTTATTTTGATTTTGAAAATGGGATCTTTACTTAGAAAATTTGTGTATGTTAAATAAAGCCCAAATGTGTTTGATTTTTGTTTTGATTTTGAAAATGGGATCTTTACTTAGCAAATTTGTGTATGGTAAATAAAGCCCAAATGTGTTTGATTTTTTATTTTGATTTCAAAAATGGGATCTCTACTTAGCAAATTTGTGTATGCTAAATAAAGCCCAAATGTGTTTTATTTTTATTTTTATTTGTGTTATTTTTGAAAAGGGGGGATTTCTGTTTAACAAATATGGTGTGTTAAATAGAATCCAATTTATTTAATTTTTTTGAAAAATGAAACTCTCATTTGACAAATTTGGGTATGTCAAATGGAATTCCAATGTATTTTGATTTTCATGATTTTAAAAGATATTTTCATTTAACAAATTTGGGTATGTAAAATGGAAGTCAATCATATTTTATTTTTCAAAATGAAATTTTATGTGTGATTATTGCTTTTTTGAAAATAAGGAAATTCCAACTTAACACATGTGGAACGTGTTGAGTGGAGTTTCAAATGGTGTGATTTTATTTGAAAATGAAACCTCCATTTATCAAATTTGGATATATTGAATGAAGATGCTTATTTTCAAATTTGTGCTTTTTGAAAAAAAGAAAGAAACTCCAACTCTAATATATATGGAATATATTGGGTTGAGTTTCAATTTATAAAATGATTTATTTTGGAAATGAAACCTTCATTCAATAAATTTGGGTATGTTAAATGAAGATGTTCATTTTCAAATATGTGCTTTTGAAAAAGGAAGAAACTCCAACTTCAACATATATGAGATATATTGAATGAAGTTTCAATTTTATGATATGATTTTATTCGGAAATGAAATCTTCATTCAATAAATTTGGGTATATTGAATGAGGATTCTCATTTTCAAATATGTGCTTTTGAAAGATGATTTTGATTTTGGGTTTTGAAAAGAACCTACATATAACAATCTTGAGGATTGTTAGATGGGGTTGAGTTATATATTTTGTGAAAATTTTTGTGCAAGTATTTTATTATGTAAACTTTGGGAAAGTTCTTTTGAAAAGTGATATTTTTATAAAAGATTTAGTTTTCTCATTTCTAGAATGAACCTAACCTTACTATAGAGGTGGTTAGGAGGTTCAAAAAGGTCTTTAGTTCTCTCCTTTGGTTAAATTTTATTTTCACCTATTAGGGGACCCACAGGGCTTTAAGACCTACATGGAGTGAGGTCCTAAAACCTAAAGGTTGTTGGCTAGCTTAGCTTAAGAATGAAATGAGCTAATGTAAAAAAAAAGATAGTCTCAGACTCATATGAAATACAAATCCACTATCGACACTTGGAGACAACAATCATTTATCACAGATGGAGAGAGGAACTTTCCCCAGTGGAGTCACCAGAAAAATCTGTGGTGTTTATTTTTATTTGAGATTCGTGTGTGTTTATGTGATGGGACACCACAGATCCAGAGATGTACCCATTAGGGTGATCGGGTATGACATTAAGAAATAGTGTACTATCTCGAGAGATGGAAGTCACTATCCTTTAATGGACCTAATCACCTAATGAGAACTCCTAAGGCATGATGGGTCTTCGAATGTACTAGAGATATTTCCTACTTTACATGAAAAAGTAAAGTAAGGTTTATTTTAAGTCGGGTTCATTAAGTTTTATATGGAGGCAAGCCCCATAGTTAATTACATCCTAAGGAATGAGATTCCTTAAGAATGCTCTCGATTATGATAAATGATCATTGTCTCCAAAGATTTAAAGATAAGACTATCAATCAATTGATTATTTTTAAAAAATTAAGTGGGATGGATCAAAAGGAGAGAGTTATTATTGAAACTAAGAGAGATGAGTAGGGGATGCTCATGATACTAGGAAGCCTAGTGAGCATCCCAAACTATCCTATGGTTGGGATTTATATTTTTGAAATTGAGGAGAATTATATGTTTGAGTTTACCTTTTATTAGAAATCTAGGGCTTACAATTCCACAATACAAGATTATAGAAATACCTAAGAGGCAAGGATTTATGCATGTAGCCCTAAAAGGAAACATCAACCTCAGATCCTAAATCTAGGAAGCTTTGGCGAGAGCCAAAGCATGACCTAAATCTAAGACAAAAGTGGGTATATGGTTTACCTCCATAAGAGAGGATAAATCACCCGATTGTTGAACTTATAACTGCCTAGAGTGGCCGCCAACTAACTCCTCCTATGATTCTAAATACATGTAGGAAAGTCATATGCTTTGTAAGATGGTAAGGCTGTTATTTACTTAGAAGAGAAACTAAGTCATTAAACTCACTCCTTAGGAGACTAGATCATAAAGGGCATGAATAATGACCTAAATCTAATGCAAATTTTGTTAAGTTTTATTTCAATTTTTGGACATTTTTATTTAACATAGGCTATGGGGTTTTATATGCCTAATGCATGAGAAAATCAGTTCTAGGCTGAAATTAGAAAGAAGGAGGTGTGTTTCTACCATGGCTCTCAAAGGTTAAGCCATTTTCTAGCAAAGGTGGAAACCCTCCATTGGCAAGAGTGAGATAATATGATTTATGCATGATATAAGACATACAACATCCAGCTAAGGGGTTGCTAAATATTTTATTATCTTGATTTGTACCCTAAGCTTTAGGTGAGGTTATGAATTATTTAATTTAATTTTGAATTGATTAATTGGATAAAAAATTTATTTTTCCCTAAGAACCTAATCGCATCAGGCCATTCAAAAATTATCAAATAATTAAGAAACTAGAAAAATCATGCCATCCTAATTGCGCAATCATAAACATAACATCAATCAATTTATAAAATTAGCACAAAAGAATAAGAGGTCGATGTGGTCGGGTTCCACGCACAACCCAAAAAAAAAAAAATGGGTAGCCGAGCTCTACCATTATACAACCCGATATAATGAAAGAATAAATTACAATTATGAAATGACAAGTGTTATGGGTCTTCATTCTCTATTCTCCATTCTTCACTCCTTATCCTTCATTCCTTCATCTTAGTTTGCTCCATTTCTTTCTTTCTTTTGGTTTGACTTGGGATGTAATTTGCTCAAGGCCTCACATGGTATATAAGATATCTTATAACCAATGTTCACCTTAATCCCCATAATACTTATCCTAACCCTAATGCAAATATTAAATTAAAAGAAATGAAAGTAAATCTAGCTACACTTGCAAAACAAATATTAGCTAAATACATCATACAACCCAAGCAGTTATAGGAATAATTTGGACATACTACCCCACATGGGTAACCAAGCCCATATGTCCTAATTTGGGTTATACTGAGGAGTATAAGTAACCTGCACAACAAAAAGTATTTATATTTATATTACAATGCCCTTAAGCACAACCCCCTGCAGAAAACATGATTAGGCTAATATGGAACTCACATCGAGACTACACACATACACCCAAATATCAAGTCTAAAATAATATATCAAAACCAAACATTCATCAAACCATGCACTTCCTAACCCAAAGCTAGAAATGGTGACTTAGTCTAATGTGTGTGCCATTTAAGGCTTATGTGGCATGTCTTTGCTAGGCTTTAAGGTTGAAATTTTCCAAGTGTGAAAGATTCAATTTAGATGGTGGTTTCATTTTAAGTGATTTAGTTGACTTGACAATTTTAGTTGGTGATTTGATTTGGTTTTAATGAACCTACACTTAGTGACTAAATGTTATGAAGAGAAGAAAAGAGAAGAGAGATCTCTTTCATCCCTACCTTAAAGCATTTATAAGGTAGATTCATTAATTAAATTCTCTTTAATGAATGATTTATTATGTGTTTTAATTAACCCTAAGTTTAGATTTGCTCTAAATAGACCTATTCAATAAGAAATGCATCTTAGGATTAATTAGGGTGGATTACTATCACACACACTCATTCATTTCTTTCCATCATGTATACCATGCATATGAATAGTCCTAAGCATACATATACATACAATTCAAATCTTAGCACACTTTGATGATGATTGCAAAGAGATGTGATTTGAAAATTTGGATATTCCATTTGTTAATTGGATTATTAATGCATGCCTTTGTTATGTAGAAAAGAGTGATTTTTCATCCATTAGCTAAATGGTTATAAAAGTGGGTATGACACCATTATTTTTCTACACCAGGGCATAAGGTACAATACCTACTTAGGGATACTTAAAGTCTCGCAGACCCGAGATGTCTAGGCTGATATACCACTTTTCTTAGATACATGTAGATGTACAAGAAGAATCAAATCGATAAAGAATCTTGCAAGTGATTATGTTTGATTTGGTTGTGGGATTTACATGTGTAATATGAAGATCCTTCTTAAGTCTTAACATAGAAATGCATAGGAATAGATTTAGGCAAGTGTTGTGTTCTTTTCAAATGAACTAGACACTTGCAAATCCTATGTGAATCCATGTTATGGAAAGGAAAGAGAACTTCATAATACACATCTTACGCTATCATCACATGCAAGCTTATAAATATTTAAAACTAGCATCTCTTCATTTATAATCTTTGATTCATAGGTTTTAAAAAATAATTTTTGGTTTAATAGTGATAATAGTCACTCAAATTCTTAATTTTAGTCAACACATGCAATTTGACATGAAAGGAAATATTTTGTTAATTAATTTTTAAAAGAAATGAATGCATGATTTCATATGGCAAATAATATTTAGCATGATTGCAAAGAAATAGAGGAATGTAAGTACATGATTTCATTCACCCTAATAAATTCCTAAGGACAATCATATAAAATAAGATCATTTAAAATGAATCAAAATTGTTTAAAAAGATTTTTATCTTTGAATTTGATTTGACTTATGAAATATGAGAAGGGTTTACTAGTCCTAACCTATTCCCCCCATGTGTGAATTGGTTTGGTTTTATTTAGAATAATTAGGTTGATTTTATGTTTTGATTAGGTTAAGGTATAAATTAAATCCATTAATTATCCCTTACCTATACCACTTTAACATAATTATCCAAGTAATTATGAGCCAACATATGATATGCAATCACATGAAAATTAAATCAGGAATGCACCTAAGAAATGAAGGAGCCTAATGCAATTGGCTCGTAATTATTGGTTAATTAAGCTAAAGGGTTTGATTTAGTACTTTTATAACCCTCATACACCTATAGTTTGATTATAATTTTCTTTGAAATTCTCTTAGGTTATTGAACACCTAAAAATATATCCAAGAATTAAATGATTGAGTTTAGAATGATTTGGTTTTGAGTTTGATTAATTAAACTATTTAATGAAGTGATTAAGCCATTAATTAGTTGCAAATTGATAAGTATTATCCAAATGAAATAAACTTAGGGGAAAAAGATTGAAAAATAGGTCCTAATCTCATTCCCTATGTCCATTCACTATTTCACAATGATTAGCCAACTTAATAAATGGATTCATTAATATTTAACATGCTAATTAATCATTTAATTAATTGAGAGAGGGATTAAGAATGAAACAAGCAATTCTCCTAATTAATCAAGCAATAAATTCCAAGAAAATCATGGGAGGCAAAGGTCATCCCACTAATCAATCTCAGAAAGTTTGGAACTAATTGTTGGAGTAATAGTAATTAGCTTAATTACATTTCTAATAAAACCCAAATTGAGTCAAAATCATAATTCAAAATTAATTGATTTTAATTTTATATTATTCTCATCTAAATTATCTTTAAAATGAGTATTTATTTGTATTTTTTGGATTTTTCTATAATTAGTTATGAATTTTGGAAGTTTCACCATTAAAATTAGATTAATTAGGCCTAATTAAACTCCTAATCCTGTCGGGCCACATGGCAGCTGACACGACACACTTTCCATGTGGCACGATAGGATTGGTTATATAAGTTGTCACATCCATCGTTGAGTCAGCTGGCGGCATACACATCTTCTCTATGGGTCGTCCGATCTAGATCGATGAGATTAATCCTGTGATTAAGGAGGAATTAGAGGGATCTAAAGCACAGTTTGATCAGGACCGTTCGATCTAATCACGCAAAAAGGATGGTCGTGATCTGTCTCCTCTCGAGCGGCGAGAGACGGATGCCGTCCGTCGATCGTCACTCGATCCAAGCTCACTCGAGCTTGAATGGAGCTCAAATTCATCCCACACCTTCAAGGAAGCACAAGCAATACATCTAAAGGTGGAGATCATGACTTGACAATTTCCTTCACAAAGGACCAAGAAAATTTTACTCTAAGGTCGATTTCAAAGGCATATCTGCCAAAGGCTATCATCGAAGCTTCCAATGATTGAGGAAGCTTTGTTTGGATGAAAGCCCTATTGAGCTGCACGAGCTTTGATTTGATGCAGTTAGCTTGGAAGACTAATCCACGACACATAGGTGATGACTTTGATCGAACTCCTAACTCCGGTCATGGGGAAGCTTGGGATTTGATTCATTTTGACTCCCTTGGTCCAAGGATAGTGTGTGCAAGATTAATTTGACTTTGGTTGAGGATTGAGTGAAGTGGATTCAAAAATCACCTCCCTGACTTTGAGTAAAACTAAGAGTAGGGAAGCAAGGGTGCTCAGAAATGGCTAGGGAAAGCTCTGATGCTTGGCTTCAATTCCTAGAGCTCTGAGGAATGAATCTCTTCTTATTTGAGTGAGAATGATGGTATATCTCCCCCTCCTTAGATCAGATGGTGAATGGTTTATTTTGCTGCTAATGGGGGATTGACTGATTAATTTGAGCTGAAAAATGTCCCATATAGGTCATTTTAGGTGGAGGAGTGAGAGAGTGACTGCCCATGTGATTGGTGAGTGAATTTGGTGAGCCAAGTGTTCGAAGGTGATCAGGGAGGTCGGTTTGGCATTGTCTTGGGTCATGGCAGACCCAAGCTCATTGGGTCATGTTCACCACCCTCCTTGGTTCCTATGTGGACCAATAGATAGGTGCCAAGTGGTCTTAGGAAAGAAATGACCAAATTCCAAGTGAATTGTTCATGGGATACCCTTTGACCTAAGGGCAAAGTGGTCATTTGGCTATGAGTTTGATTTGGGTAGATTTTAAATGATTTAAAAGTGGGTTGTGCTAAATTTCAAGTGATTTGGAGTTCATTTGATTTGATTTGGCTCAATTTGACCCATTTGGGTCAAGTTGGGTCAAATTTGGTTAGGTTGACCAATTGGTCAAATTAAGTCAAACCATGGGTTAGGTCAAGTTCAAATGATCATTTAGAGCCTATGGGTATCATTGGTTTAGTTTAATTTGGTTTAGATTTTGTTTTGGTTCATTTAGGTTCATTTAAGTTCATTTAGGTCAAATGGGTCAAGTTAACCAATTTGACCCATTTGACCCAATTGGGTTAGGTCATGGTTGGTTGATCATTTGAAATGTATTGCAAAGTTTGGTTTCAATCAATTTTGATTTGGTTTCATTTTAAGTTGATTTGACTTTTGGGTCAAGTTGGGTTAATGATCAATTGGGCTAGGTTGGGTCTAATTGGTCAATTGAAGTTTTGGTCAAGTTCAACAATCAATTTGTAATGGATTTGACTCATTGATTGCAATCAATTTGGCTTATATCAAGATTTGATCCATTTTGGCTTTTTAGGTCAATTTGGATCAACTTAGGTCAAATGGCTAATTGGGCTTGGTTTGGCTCAATTGGTGGTTTGGCCATGTTCAATCATTGATTATGAATGGATTTGAGTCAATGGTTTTAATCAATTTGGCATATGGTGGATTTTGGCTAGTTTGGATTTCATTTGGGTTAAATGTTGACTTGGTCAAGGCTACGTTTGACTTGGTTTGACCTAATTTGAGTGATTGATCATTCTAGGATGACTGTTGGTCATAATGTGAGGCTTGGATGGGCTTAGTTCAATCCAATTTGGGTTGGATTAGAACTTAGCTCAAAAAGGTCTTTTAGGTCACTTTAGGTCAAGTGAGCATAAATATGTTAATTGACTTGATCAAGGCTTGATTTAAGTTTGGTTGAACTTACATATAGACTTATGATGGAAATATAAATCCAATTGCAAGTGGTTTGGAGTCAAATGGGTTTTGGTTCATTCGATAATTTCAAGTCAAAAGGATGAATATGGGTTTGACTTGGGTTAGTTTGATTTTGGCTTGGTGATTGTAGTTTATGTTTATATTTGGGCATGTGATTGAAGGAGTGATTTTTTGAAGAGAAAATTTTAAGGGTTTGGATTGATTTGAGAATGATTTGGCTAAATCAAAGAAATTGGATTAAAGGATATAAATTGGGTTTGGATTTGAGTTTGAAATTTATATTGATTTGATTTTGGCCATTTGAATTTATATTTCATTTATATTTGTGAATATAAATGAGAATACAAATGATCTTTGAGAGAATCATGAGTAAAATTTGATTTGAATTTGGGGTAGGTCAAGTCAAGTTTGAAATTTGATTTATTCATTTGATGATTTGGAATTGGTGAAAATTTATAGTGTAATCATGATTTGAAAATTTAATTTGGAATCATGAGTTTCAATCATCTAGAATCATTGGAACGATTTTGGATTTGAATCATTTGGGATTAATTAAATTTGGAGTTGATTTTGGATTTGAAACTCAATTGATTTGGGATTGATTTGAGATTTGAGAAAATCACTTGAGTTGGAATTGATTTGAGATTGATTTGGATTGGTTTGAAGGAGTATATGGGATTTGAGCTATGGGGTGATTGCCTTAAATCCCTAATGCATGCCTAATCTTATGATAAATCCTTCTAAGTCTCTAAGGTTGGGTTGTGTTCACTTACTAGAAGTGTCTCAAGACTAAGAACTCTTAATTTCTAGAGTCCTATTAAGATGGAGAAGTTGAGAACTCACTTCAAAAGTGAGGTTAACAAGATGGCGTGATTAATTGTAGTAGATTTTCTTAATTTTTCATTAAAATCACAGATTAATCTCCACCATCATGATGGATGGTGAAATGATAACTCACCGTAGTCAATAGCTTCGTTCGATTTAAATAACTAATCTTGGCATGGAAAGCGTTGTTGTGTCTGTAATGTGGCCTACTATGCAAATAAATTAAGTAGGGTTTAAAATATATTTTAATTAGGAAGAACTTCTAAAAATTCATAACCAATTATATAAAATTAAAAAATGCAAGTAAACCCATTTTGGAAAGTTTAGACAGAGGAGAATCCTAGAAAAATAAAATCTCCAATTATTATCCACTGAAGAATAATTAATTAAGGTTTAAAGTTTTAATTAATTATCTTAATTAAGCCCTAATCACTTTAATAATTAACTTGAGATTTAGCATGTTGAATACATGGGATAACCTCAACCTCCCATAATTTTCTTGGGTTAATTTCTTAAGTGGATTAAGAGAATCAAAATTTTAAGCTTTAATTTCCTCTTTTATGTATTTAATAAGTATTAAAATCAAGAAAATTTTGAAATTAATTAGAGAAGGTTAATTAATCTATAAGACAATAAAAATGATCAGAAATAATAACTACGACCCCTCATTCTAATTATTTTCTAAAATTCTCTTTAGTGGCCATGATTAGTTAATTAATTAATGATTAAAATATAACTCATGATTGCGAAATCACCATAATCAATTTAATTAATCAAGATGCCTAATTAAATCCTCCTTATATGCTTTGTTAACATAAAGATCTTTAATGAAATCATGATTCTCCATAGGTGTGGAGAATTATAAAAGTAATTAGCTTAATTCTTTTAACTTAATTAATTATTCAAAATGGGCCTAATTGCATTAGAATCTTTAGGAGATTGTAAACTTTATTTTCCAAACATATCATCATAATTTATGTGCTCTTGTTTAATAATTAATCAAATTAAAAGAATTCTTTTGGGAGGGTAATTAAATGAATTATTAATGGGCCAAATTTAATTAATTTATAAAACTTACTTAAGTTCTCTTTAAATTTATTAACAAATAAACATGGAGATCAGTTGAACACTAACTTTCATTTCTCCTCTTTAGGATTAAATAACTTAAATATCATAAAATTTAAATCTTAAAAAAACTTTGATTAGGCTTAAGATATGTTTATTTAACATGATTGTCCTTAAATTTTAATAAACCTAAATATATCATTTGATGATGTATAAGTATTTTGTTTCAATTATCATAAAGTTGCTTGCCATATTTTCCATACACTCATGTTTTAAATTAAAAAAAAAAGAATATGTTGCATTCAATTGTATGATGTGAAAAGATATAAATATATGGGACTATTACTAATAAATCTCAAATTATTTTCTCTCTTTAATCAATAATCATATGCTAATTATTAATTAAATAATTTAAATCTAAGCTTTATATCTGTAAATTTTAATTACAAATGATAAAATAAAGTAAGGTTCACTTGCCTTTCATGCTTAAAAGGATAACAACTCGTAACTTTTCATGAATTTATCTTTGTATTTATATATGTGTATTTGGGCTAATAAGTATATAGTCTAGATATCCCAGAACACAAACCTTTAAGTAGCCCCAAAAGGTTCTAAATAACTTCACTTCACTGGATAACAAAGGCACATACTTGTATAGCTTTTTATACATTTATATATGTGTATAAATATGAAGTGGAACTTTTTTTATTATAAAATTCATGCTTATTCATACCTCAAGTATGTTCAAAAATATATAATGGAGCAAAATAAAATAGTGATGTATATTGATAATGAGGCTAAGATAATGAAATATTGCTCATTTGATTATGATTTGGCTTCATTAATCTTAAGATGTTTTTCATGTTTAAATAAGATTTATTAAGTCAAATCCAAACATAGGCGTAATTAAAATTCATGAAGGTTTCATTAAAAGGCTTAAAAGTCATAAAAATTCATTCTTTAGGATCAATTTAAGGTAGGGATTAAAGAAGATTAACTCTCTTTCTTCTCTTTAAAATATTAAATTATAATTAAGGAACAAACAATAAAAAAAGCATATAATTTGAAATCTTATGTAAACTTTAAACAACCTAAAGAATAACCACCTTAATAAGGGATTTAAAAATTCAATCATTAGAAAATCCTAACTCTAAAGTCAATTAAGGAATACCACACACATTAGAATACTAAACCCATCTTAGACTAAGTTAACATGATTGTAGTGGTGTGATGTTTATTTGTAATGTAATATTTTAGGCGGATAATAGGATTGTTTGTGTGTGTGTAGATGTTAGGCCGATATTAGATTAATGATGTCTTCTTTAAGAGATCATGCTTAAGGGACCGTTGTAATAATAAAATATAAATACTTCTTGCTTGTAGGTGTTGTTAAGTCCCAAAGGATGATCTATTAGAATAGGTGAGCTTGGTTACCCAAGGGCAAGGTGCTAAGTCCAAATGTATCACATATAACTACTTGGTATGTATGTTTATTAAGCTGACTACTATTTTGCAGGTGTTGTTAGATTTTCATTTATATAAAATGTAATTTTTTTCAATAGTATTAAAATTAGTGCTATGGGGTTTAGGATGAGTGGAAGTTAGAAGACATAAACCTAGGAGGCCCTATGAAGCTTGGAGTATTCAAATCAAAGAAATGAAGATGAAGAAGTGAAAACCCCAAAACTTTTTCTTTTATTGTATTTTTAATTATAATCTAGGTTATATAAGGGTAGAACTCGGCTACCTAATTTTTTTTCTTTTCCGGGGTATATTACATGACCACATCGGCCTTTAATTCTTTTATGAAATTGATTATTTGACTATTATTTTTTACATTAGTTGCGTAATAGAAATGACATACTTTTCATATGTTTCTTTAAGTTTAATTGTTTGAAGTGTGTCCTAGATGCGGTAGGCTCTTTAGGAAAAATTAATTTTTCTACCTAATTTAATAACTTCAATTAAAAGTTAAACAACTCGTAACCTCACCATAAAGCCTAGGATATTAATAAAAAATAAGATTTAACAACCCCTTAGATGTATGGTTGTATGTTATAATATCATGCATACATATTATTTTGTTCTTACAAATAGAGGATCTCCACTCTTACACAATAGAGGATAAGCTTGACATGTGAGGGCAGTCCCTTGTAGTGGATAACACTCCTTCTATCGATTTAGCCTATAATCTACTTTCATGCATTTAGACATAAAACCTCCCAAAGAATCTAAAATGATGAGTCAAAAATGGAATAAAATCATGTAAATTTTACTACATTAGTTTAGTTCATAACTTGCATTTACATATGACTAGCCCACATGGTTCTAAAATCCATTTAATTACTAACTATAGGGTAGGAGTGAGTTTAGTATTAGAATCCTTCCTAATTAATAATAACATGCATATCTCGCATTTACATATGACTAGCCCACATGATTTTAAAATCATAGGAGGTGTTAGCTGGCAGTAACTCCAAGTGGTTGTAAGTCTAGAAAAGTCAGGATCGATCCACTCTCCCTAGTTGAACTGAACCAATATACCCCATTCCCCTGAATAGATTAGGTTGAGCTCTTAGTTTGTGCTAGAGCACTCTAGATATAAGTTCAGAGGCTTCTTGTTTTCCCTTTGCTACAAGTATAAGTCCTCACCTCTTAAGTATTTTCATAATCTTATATTGTTAGAATCTAAGTCCTGGAATTCTAATAAAATTTCAACACAAATAAATAATTTTCTCTCTTTCAAAAATATAAAGCCTTATTATAGGGTAGATTGAAGCACTCACTAGGTTTCTTAGTATCATTTGTGCTTTCTACTTATTCTCCTTTAGAATCTAAGAACTCTTCTATTTAAGCTCTTCTGATTTCTTTCCAAAATAACTAATTCTTTGATTATCTATCTTTAAAAGCTTTGGAGATATTTGTTGACTACTTTAATCAAGAGTGTTCTAAAGAATTTCTTAATTACTAAGATGTATTTAACTATGGAAGCTTGCTTCCTTAGGGAACTAAAGAACCCAACATAAAATAAATCCTACTTTACTTATCCATGTAAAGTAGGGGAAAGATCTATGGTATACATATAAATCCATTTGCATTAAAAGTTCTTATTATGTGATCGAGTCTATTATAGGATGGTATTTTTATCTTTTGAGATAGTATATCATTCCTTAGATGTCATACTCTATCATTTCAGTAAGTACTCCCTAAGATCTGCAAGGTGTCCTTATGACTCTAAACCAAAACACCATAGATTTTTCTAATGACTCTATTTGGGTGAGTTTCTCTCCTCATATTTAGTAGTCAACTACTGTCTTTAAATATTGGTAGTGGACCTATATTTTCATATAAGTCCCAAGACTACCCTTCATTCTATTGAATTGCTTGCCCATTTCATTCTTGGGTAAGTGTCCCTAACATCACCTTAGTTCTTGAACCTCTCTTTAGTAGGTTCTAAAATCCTATTAGGACCCCAATAGGTGAATCTAAAAAATTAATATGAATGTGGACTTATTATCCTTTTTGATTGACAAATTCACATTTACTAATCATTACAAACTTACTTGGACCCACTTCATTATTGATGTTCAAAGCCAAAATTCCTCTCCCAAGATAAAGGCTCTCTGAGTCATAAACCCTATCTTACATAACTAAAATTGTTGGTAAGGGGTTAAACTTAAATTCAATCAAAGAAAAAAGCAAAAATAAAAATAAAAATCAAGTCTGCTAACCTATTGCCACTTTTTCAAACAGAAATACAACCCAAATCCTTCTACCTTCAAGCAACAACTACACCATGTCTTCTGGAAAGCTCATTTTCTCTTTTGCCTATAGTGTGATTTTGGTCATGGATCAAGTCGTACTCACATCGTCACCTATCATAAAGTTTGGCATAGGTTTCAAGCACTTTAAGAGCTATTACAGTGACCATACCCTTAAGTCGGTAGAGGAGCTAATAAGAAGCCACTTTTACATTTTAACTTGTAATCGATCGAGTTCCCCTATTTAAAGATGAAGACTATAAGGTTCTCCAAGAGTCCTTGTGTCCACTAAACAGTTAGAACTAGCACCTCTTTGGCAACCCAGCCTCCAAAAAAATAATTCATTCGTCGGTTGTCCCACCCATATTTAAGGTTGGTGTTGGCTCCCACCATGTTCTAAAGACTCAACATCATAACAATAACTGAAAGATCAAGAGGTACCATGAGCACATGGCTAAAGAAGTTGAGTCAGCCTCCAATATAGCTAAGGAGGATTTCCCCTGTGAGACCTCTCCCCACCTTAGCGTCAATAGATTTTACCCTCTTACAGTTGCAAAGGGAGAGGAGGATGCTAGAAAAATAACAGCCTCACCACCACAACCTTTTGATTATAAGACACTAGTTAAGGAGAAGAGGAGACCCTATGCTAGTTCAGGTCCGTGCTCAGAGTAGGGAGAGCTCATAGATAAGTTTGCCATGATCCATGATTTGAGATAAGTCATCCCTAAGAGAGTCAGGAACTAATTCAATAGAGAGAGGGTCACGGAGGCCAAGGTAGCAGCCTAAGCAGGTAAGAGAGATAGAAGGAGGTTCGCTAAACAATCATTGGCCTCAACTTTAGTAGATCACCATCCCAGCTGACGAGCTGATAAAGTAAGTCATTCTGATAGCATAGTTCTCATCAATTCTGATTGGAGGAGGAAGTCCTTGGCAAATGTGCAACAGGTGCCACCACCATCACACTACTCCACTTGTCGTCCACTATCACTTGTCCATGTCACACCATCTAAAGTCTCCATCAAATACCAAAAGTCCACATCGGGAAGAAAACTCTCACCCAGTGATCGATTGCAGCCAAGGACACACTTTGTCCTCTCTAATGATGTAAGGCCTAGTTCTCTCTGGCCTTCCACATCATTAGTGAAGAAGGTGTGGTGGCCTAAGAGTGTTGACATTGCCATATCAACCCAACAAGGTGAATAAAAATTTGAAGATAAGAAGAGGGATGAAGAGAAGGTCCCCATAATAGTTGAGCCGATTATGGTCAGTACCTTCTTAGCCCAGGATATTCAATATACCCCTCCTTTAGAAGATCACATGGTAGAGGATCATCACCCATGATAAGTCCTTATAGATCCCAAAATATAGGTGTGTCTTTGAGGAGAGCTTAGCGAATATAAGGCAGCCATCAAAGACTTAGAGATGGAGGAGAGTGATGAAGAGAAGGTTAACTTTGATATGGAGGAAGAAGGCCTTTTAGATGAATTAGTAGAGTCATGGTGGAGAACCTCTTCCATAGATTGTAGCATCATAGCACTGAACCACATAGAGCTGTAGTAGAGGAAGGTGATGCATCAGACTCAACTCAGTGATTGTTGCACCAGTTGAAGCAAAAGGATGATTAGATAGATTACATCGATAGGAGAATGAAGAAGCTTATGATAGTTGTCTAAGCACTCCAAAGTCAGATACCAACACCCTAAGTCCTTATGATCGGTAGAATTGAGTTAGCATACAATAAACTAATAAAAATACCACTCCATTAGAAGAAGATACCAATAGCCTTCATAGGAAGGGTACATATTGCATGACTATTTGAGAGGGACATCACAAATGGTGGTGACAAGTAAAGGAGGCATTGGCACAATCTCAAGGGGCCTCATCAATTCCAAAGGGTAGACTCTACTAATGAATTTATAGTCTACACCTGGGTTTTATGCCACCATCCTTCTTTTTGATGGTAGTGAATCCTAGGCAACACATTGCACACTTGAGCCGTGCAATGTAGGTGGCATCGATGCTTTACTCTTCGGTAGTTTATTAGTAACCTTTTAGAGTTGCTTTTGATTGGTATGTTGAACCAATAGTTTAGTAAAATCTTTTGTAGAGTTAGAGCAACTTTCATAGAGTTTGCAAAAGCTCAGCAAAGTGGCGAGGGGACCTCATTCTAGAGAAACAAAAATCCAATGAGTCACTTGTTGATTCTAGTCTTAGGTGGAGAAACTTGAGCATGAAATGTGAATTAGAGCTCCAATAGCAAGAAGCTATTGAATTTCTTCTCAAGATTATTTATGGCATAGTCGCTTTCATGCTTAAGGGCTTTATAATCAAAATATTTGAAAAGCTAACCAGGAAGGCATCTAACCAACAAGATGAAGCAAAATAGTTATCCTTCTTAGACCAATCATGCAAGCTAAAGCCCTTGAAGGTATTTGAGAAGAAGCCAAAAATAGTGCCAGTAGTGGATAAGTGGAAGCAACACATAAGAGCATACCCTGAGAATCGTAGAGTTCAACAACCTCCACTTCCACCTCCTCTTTCACCCGTCTGACCACCTTAGTGGCCTCCAAAGTAGCATTACTAGTGTCCACCACCAGGTGGCTACTTTCCACCTACTATTGCAAACAAGTTAAACAAATCATACTCATTCAAGAGGGAGGTAGTCAAAAAATTTTCAAGAATCTTTTTAAAAATCTAGACTTTAAGCTACCCAAACCTAGAAAGCTAGAGGATGTGGGTAGAAGTGATGATCCTAACTTCTACCCCTACCACCGTATGCTAGGTCATATCTTAGAGGATTATTTTGCCTTCAAGGACTGGCTTGAATGTAGTTACAAGTCAGGAGACATTGTGATACCCAAGGAATATGTAGTGGAGCAACATTCAAGCCCTATCAAAGTCTCTAGATCATTAGATCCTCTCAAGACTAATGAAGCTGATATCTTCCCATCTCTACCTTGAAAGAATCATCTTTAAAATAAAAACTTTTTTTTAGGTGTATCTCACCTCGGTGCTTTGGAAGGTCTCCTAGTTGTGAAGGAGACTTCGAAAAGGTGGGAGCCCAACATCAGTTACCACATGCTCGAGATAGTTCCTTAGCACAACCATCATTCACGTTCAGCATTTCTTCCTCCACTACCATAGCTATCACTTCTACTGACTCTCTTACTAGCTCTAGGAGCATTGTATTAGTAGATGAGTGCACCAAACCACTCATTCTACTTGCTTTATTTGATTTCTATTTTGTACCTCTAAATTTAAAGAAATCAATGAAGAAGAAATATTCCACTTACATTCTATCTCTCTTTAACAATCTCAGTGATTTTATTTTCATAGAAAGCTCTCTAAGTCATAATAATAATTTTAATTTTGATCACTTACTCTCTAATTCAGAAATAGATTTTCTTTTTTTGAATCTTCAGGGTTCTCCACTTGAGATAGATTTAGAGTTGTTCGACTGTGAAGATCTTTTAGGAGAAGTTATAGGTATGCCTGATATGTAGGATGAATTTTCCACAAACCCTTCAGCCAAAGAAATAATTGAAGTCAACCTCCACAGTGGCAAAGTTCTACTCCTTGGGTAATACCTCAAGACAAAGGTAAATAATCCATTGGTTCTAGTGAGAATATATCCCCACCACAAGATGCTCCACCTCTGAATATGCTTATGGAGGACCAGCCTAGGGTTGACTATAATGCCCTAGCACACCTTAGAAAGTTTCCAACTAAGCTAAGCATATATGATGCCCTTATTTTGTCTAAAAAATGAGGGGATCATTAATCAAAATATTGCTTGATCCTGAGATATGTTTAGCTTAATTGTTCACTACTGATCCAGTTGAAGAAGAAGCATGCTTTTCAAAAGAAGTCTTAGGCGTCACCTTCTTAGATGAAGACTTATTGCTTGGGACTATATAACTTAACCATCCTTTATACACTATAGAAGATGTTAGCAAGTTTAGACTATCTAGGTACTTATCGACTCGGGTGCATCTGTTAATATCGTGAGCCTAAGAACCCTTGCCTTTTTGAGGATTGACATCACCAATCTTCAAGATGAAAAGATAATGTTGAAAGGATTCAATGAACAAGGTGAGAGGGCCGTAGGTTCCCTCACACTACCATTGGAGATTGACAATTGGAAGATTGAAGCCAAGTTCCATATAATAGATTAGATACACCAATGCTTTGCTAAGGTAACCTTGGATTCATGAAAATAATATGGTACCATCTTTGCTCCATCAACGCATCAAGTTCATTAAGGATGACATAGAGTATTATGTCAAGGGAGATTTGAAGCTATTCTCGATAAATGAGGTCAAGACCTGTGAAGATGTAGCCTACTATCTTTCCAAGAAATAAAACATCTATTCTCATAAACTAAATTAAATTCAAAAAGAAAAGAAAGAAAGAAAAAAAAGAAAAGAAAAAAGAAAAAGAAAAAAAGGGAGCGAGAAGAAGATTTTGGGAAGGCAATAGAGTCTGAGATTGCTTCTCATCCACAGTTAATTACTCCTTTTGAAAAAATGGGTGAGATGTCCTGACCTCCCCTAAGATGAGAAAGAGCTAAGTTGGTGAGGCAGAGGAGGAATACCTTCATAGTCACCCATCATGAGGTTTGTTCCAGCATCAAGGAGTGCACCTACCATCCCTATCGTAAAAGAATAAGAGGCCATTGCGGCCGGGTACCGTCGTACAACTCAAAAGAAATGGGTAGCTGAGCTCTACCCTTATATATCCCAGTATAATGAAATAATAATTACAATTTAATTAAAATAAATGATTGGGAGCTATAGGGGGTCTTCAAATTTTCAAAGCTCCTTCTATTCTTCATTTCCTTCTTTCATTTGGTTGGGCAAGCTCCATAGGATCACATGGTATATAAGACTTGGTCTTGTAACCGGCATTTATCCTAAGCCCCATAACACTAATTCTAATTTATAATGCAAAATTATATTAAAAATAGGATAAGTAAATCTAGCTACACCTGCAAAATAACTGTTAGCTAAACACACCATACAACTCAAGCAGTTATATGAATAATTTAGACTTAGCACCCTACACATGGGTAACCAAGTCCACTATCCTATATAGATTATGCTTAGGGTTAGCGACCTACACACCAAAAATATTTATATTTATTTTAAGCACCCTTAAGCATTATCTCCATAAAATATGATTAGGCTAATCATAGCCTAACATCCGTCTATAATAACATCACAAAACAAAATATACATCAAATCACACCGCCTAACATAAAGCTAGAGTTGACTTAATCTAATGTGTTAAGGCTTGTGTGGTATGTCCTAGCTAGGCTTTAGAGTTAAAATTTTCTAAATGTATAAAAATTCAATTTAAAGGTTGGTTTAACTTTAAATAGTTTAATCAATTTATAAATTTTACTTAATGTTTTCTTTCATTTCAATTGACCTACACAACAAATAAATGTTATGAAGAGAAGGAAAGAGAGGATCACTCTCTTTTATCCCTATCTTAAGTCACATCTAAAGCAACTTAATTAATCAATTCCCTTTAGTGAATGGCTTATTACATGTTTTAATTAGTCCTAAGTTTAGGTTCACTTTAAATAAACACATTCAATAAGAAAGACATGTTAAAGTTAGTTGGATTGAATTACTATCACATAACACATGTTTATTCATTTCTTTCCATCATGTATATCATGCATATGATTAAATCCTAAGCATAGCTATACATGCAATTTGTATCTTAGCACACTTAAATGATGAATATGAGTAAATGTATTTGGAATTAATATTTCATTTGCTTGAATGATTTTTGTCATATTAATTTAAAGCTCTATCTAAATACTTATGCAAAAGCATAAGGAAAGAACTTTAAATCACATGATAAATCAGCTCATCCAAATAAACAAAGTATGAATGCATGTCTTTTTAATAGAAAAAGAGGATTTTTTATTCATCAGCTAAGTACATATCCACATGTATAAAAGTTTTAAGCGAGTACGTCGCCATTGTTCTGCACCAAGGGAATGAGGTAGGAACCTCCTTGGGGCTACTTAAAGCTGTACATCCCTAGAATGTCCATAATAATATACCGCTATTCTTAGATACATATGGATGTATAAACAACTACAAGAATTGAAAACCATACACAAATTGTATTTTGATTTGATTTATTTATTTTGTGTAAATGAATTAAAGCTATCTAAACTCTAATGTCCAAATGCATAAGAATGAAATCAAAGCAGTGCATTGCCATTGTTCTACACCAAGAGAGGGTAGGAACCTCCTTAGGGCTACTTAAAGTCATGTCCACAGGATGTCCAAACTAATATACCACTAACATTCTTACTTATGCAAATCAATAATCGAATGTAAGGAAGAGACTTGATTTGATACACTAGATTTATATTCACTTGCATTTCCTATGTATATATAACTAAATTTACAACATAGATGTATATTCATTCATTTATAAAATTTTGAAAATATATTTGGGCTTTAATAGTGATACTAGTCACACATATTATTAATTTAAATCAACACATGTAATTTGACATAAAGAAAATCATTTTATTTAATTAATTTTAAAAGAGATGGATGCATGAATCATATGTCATATAAAATTTAGCATGATTGGGAAGAAATAAAACAATACAAGCATGTGATTTCATTCAATCCAACTAAGTCCTAAGGACAATCAAACTAAATAAGGTTATTTAAAACAAACCAAAGTTCTTTAATGCCATTTCATTTTCATGTTTGATTTGATTTAACAAAAGTGAAGGAGGTTTGCTAATCCTAATCCCATTCTCCATGTGTGAATTAATTTGGTTTAATGAAGAATAATTAGGTTGATTTTATGTCTTAATTAGGTTAGGGTTTGAATTAAGTCAATTAATTAACCCTTACCTACATCACCTTAAGTTAATTAACTAATTAATAATGAGCCAATATGATATGCAACCATATGAAAAGTAAATTTGTAATGCTCCTAAGAAATGAAAATGGCCTAATGCAATTAGCTTATGATTAATAGTTAGTTAGGTTTAAGGGATCTCACTTAACTACTTTTATGGTTTCTCACACATGTGAGTTAACCATAATTTTATTAACTCTCTCTTTAGGTTATTGAACACCCAAAGAGCTACCCAAGGTTGATTAAAGGTGATTAGATGTGAAGTGGATTTTAGATTGAGTTAATTAAGCTTATTAATCCAATTGGTTAAGCATTAAACATTTTATACTAATGAAATAGAATTAGCTTAAGGAGAGAGATCAAGAAAGAGGCCTTAATCTCAATCTCTAAGTCCCATATTTGATTACTTAGACTTCAATTTTATTTTGAGGATTAATTAATTAATTAAGCAATTAATTACCTCATTAATAAAGAATTAATTTGATTCAAAAGTAAAGAAAACTTAGGAAATGAATTAGGGAAAATATCCCAATCACATTCCCTAAGCTCCCTTACTGTTCAACAAAGGTAATTAGGCTTAAATAATTAATTAACTGTTCATTCACTAATTATCACTAATTAAATTAAGAGAGTTATTAAGGCTTAATCATTTGATTTTCATAATTAAGCAACCAATAAAATCCCAGAAAAATAGAGGAGGCGGAGGTTATCCCCCTAAACATCCACATAAAATTTGAGATTAATTCGGTGATTAATTAAAGAGTAATTAAGCTAATTAAATTTTTAATTAAACTTTAATTAAGTCATTGTTTAAAATTAATTAATATAATTTTCCTAGATTCTACTCTGAAATATTGTTGACCTCACTTTTGGAGTGTGCTCTCAACTTCTATATCTTAGACATAGGACTCCTCTAGACGAGAATTCCTTAGTCTTAAGACGCTTCAAGTGATTAGGTGAACACTTAACCACCTAGAGACTTAAAGAGTTAGCCATAAGAATAGGTTATGCCTTAAAGGTATTAGGACTTGCCTACCCTATAGCTTGAACCCAATCCTTGCTTCTTCCTTCAAACCAAACTTCAAACTCAAATCTCAAATCAATTCCAACTCAATTGATTTTCTTAAATCATAAATCAATTCCAAAACTCAAATCTTAAATCAATTCCAACTCAATTGATTTTCTCAAATCATAAATCAATTCCAAACTTCAAACTCAAATATTAAATCAAATCAAAAACCTTTTCTAAGCCCGTTGATTTCATCTTATGGACTTAGCTCAAACTCAAATCTTAAATCAATTCTAACTCGATTAATTTTCTCAAATCATAAATCAATTCCAAAATCGAAATCATGAATCAATTCCAAATGATTGAAACCCATGATCAATTCCAATTCCAAAACTTTCTAAGCCCTTTGATTTCATTTTATGGACTTAGCTCAAATCAAATCCATAATCAAACTCCAAACTCAAATGATTTTCTTATAACCCATTTATATTCTCATTTAAATTCACAAATATAAATGAAATATAAATTCAAATGACCAAACTAAATTCAAAACTCAAATCCAACTTATACTTTTTCAAGTCAAATCCTTGAACTTAGCCAAATCATTCTTAAATCAATCCAAATCCTTGGATTTTCTTTTCAAAAAATCATTCCTTCAATCACATGCCCAAATATAAACATAAACTTCAATCTCCAAATCAAAATCAAACTAACTCAAATCAAATCCATGTTCATCCTTTGAACTTTGAATTGTCAAATGAATCAAAACCCATTTGACTCCAAATCACTTGCAATTGGATTTATATTTCAATCATAAGTCCATATGTGAGTTCAACCAAACTTGAATCAAGCCTTGATCAAGCCAATTGACCCACTTAGGCTCACTTGACCCAAGGTGACCTAAAAGATCTTTCTGAGCCAAATTCTAATCCAGCCTAAATTGGATTGAACTAAGCACATCTAAGCCTTACATTGTGAAACAATCATCCTAGGATGATCAATCACTCAAATTGGGTCAAACCAAGTCAAACCTAGCCTTTGACCAAGTCAACACTTAGCCCAAATGAAACCTAAACTAGCCAAAATTCACTATAGGCCAAATTGATTGAAATCATTGATCTAAATCAATCCATAATCAATGATTGAACTTGACCAAGCCATCAATTGAGCCAAACCAAGCCTAATTGGCCACTTGACTCAAGTTGACCCAAGTTGACTTGAAGTCAAAATGGGTCAAATCTTGATCTAAGCTAAATTGATTACAACCAATGGGTCAAACTCATTCTAAAGTGATTGTTGAACTTGACCAAAGCTTCAATTGGTCAACTAGACCCATCCTAGCTCAATTGATCATGAACCCAACTTGACCTAAAAGGTCAAATCAACTTGAAATCAAACCAAATCAAAATTGATTGAAACCAAAGCTTATAATATATTCAAATGCGTCAGCCAAGCTGTAACCCCTGGTCAATTTGGTCAACTTGTCCCCTTTGACCTAAATGAACCAAAACCAAATCTAAACCAAATTGAACCACACCAATGATACCCATAGGCTCCAAATGATCATTTGAACTTGACCTAACCCATGGTTTGATCCAATTTGACCAATTGGTCAACCTAACCCAATTTGACCCAACTTGACCTAAATGGGTTGAATTGAATCAATTCAAATCAAAAGAACACCAAATCACTTAAAATTTGGCCCAACCCATTTTCAAATCATTTCAAATCTTCCCAAATCAAAATCATGGCCAAATGACCATTTTATCCTTAGGTCAAGGGTATCCTATGACCAAATTCACTTGGAATTTGGTCATATTCTTTCTCAAGGCCACTTGGCATCCTCCTAGTGGTCCACATGGACACCAAGGAGGGTGGTGAACATGACCCAATGGGCTTGGTAGGCCATAACCCAAGGCCTGACCCCTCAATGGGAATTGAGCACTTGGATCACTCAATGCACTCACCTAGCACATGGGCACTCACTCTCCTCCACTCCTCTGCCTAAAATGACCCACATGGGGTGTTTAACACCCCAAACAGATCAATCAATCCAAGCAATTGAGTTAAAATGGTAACTCAGCTCTCGGTCATCCGATCTAAGGAGGGGAAGATATATTCTTCCTCATTCCCTCTCAAATGAGAAGCACTCAATTTGACTAAGCTCTAGGAATCAAAACCAAGCATCCCTAAGCTTTCCAAGGCAATTTCCAAGCTCCCTTGATTTCTCCTTCTCAATTTTGCTCAAAGCTGAAACATGGGAGGTTCATCCCAACTCCAAGTCACTCAATTCTCCACCAAAACCAAATTAAACTCACAAGCACCATCAAGGGACTTCGTCAAGCTCAATCAAGTTGTTTCCCAAGTCACCAAGCCACGGGAAGGATGACTTTGATCAAGGCCGATTGCCATTGATGGGGAGCTTGGTCAGAAACCATCCACCCCAAATCAAGACTTGATACCTTCAAGGCTTCATCTGCTAGATGAAGCTACCTCCTCATTGCAGTGATAGCTTACAGGTGCTCAAAACTAATCGTAGGATAAAAATTGCTTGGTCCATTATGAAGGAAATTGTAATCACTTAAGATCTTGACCATTGAATTTATTGCTTGTGCTCCTCTGAAAGTGTGGGGTGAGTTTGAACTCCATCCGAGCTCAGGTGAGCTCGGATCGAGTGACGATCGATGGACGACATCCATCTCTCACTGCTTCGGAGGAGATAGATCACACCGTCATTCCAATGATTGGAATGGATGGTTGTGATTAAATCATGATAGATCCCTCCCTAATTTAAGCCTAAATCATAGGATTAATCATCGATCTTAGATCGGATGGTCCATGGAGAAAGCGTACTAACTCGAATGGGTGACAACTTAAATAACCTATCCCGTTGCGCCATGTGGAAAGCGCCGTGTCAGCCGCCATGTGGCCCAATGGGATTAGGGGTTAATTAGGTCTAATTAATTCATTTTTAATGCTAAAACTTTCAAAATCATTAACTAATTAGAAAAAAAATGCAAACTTAAGTTCATTTTAAAGATAATTTAGAGAAGAATAATAGAAAATTAAGATTAATTAATTTTGAATAGTGATTTTAACTCAATTTAGATTTTATTGGAAATGTAATTAGGCTAATTACTCTTAATTATTTTAGTGATTAATTCCAAACTTCTTAAGATTGATTAGTGGATGACCTCTGCCTCCCATGATTTTCTTAGAATTTATTATTGGATTAATTAGGGGAATTGCTTATTTCATTCCTAATCACTTTCTTAATTAATTAAATGATTAACTAACCTATTAAATAGTGATAAATTCATTAATTAAGTTTGCTAAACATCATGAAACTGTGAATGGGCTTTGTGATGAGATTAGGATTTCTTTTCCAATCTTTTCTCCTAAGTTTATTTCATTTGGATAAACACTTAATTAATGTGCAAATTGATTAATGACTTAATCACTTTCTTAATTGGATTAATTAACCAAACTCAAAACCAAATTACTCTAAAACTTAATCACTTAATTCTTGGGTAGATTCGTAGGTGTTCAATAAGCTAAGAGAATTTTAAAGGAAATTATAATCAAACTATATGTGTAGGATGGTTATAAAAGTACTTAATTAAACCCTTTAGCTTTATTAATTAATAATTATGAGCCAATTGCATTATGCCCTCTTTATTTCTTAGGTGCATTGTTGATTTAAATTCTATGTGGTTGAATATCATATGTTGGCTCATAATTGTTCAGTTAATTATGTTAAAGTGGTGTAGGTAAGGGGTAATTAATGGATTTAGTTCACACCTTAACCTAAACAAAGCATAAAATCAACCTAATTATTCTAAAAATTAAACTAAACCAATTCACACATGGGAGAAATGGGTTAGGACCAGCAAACTCTCTTCCCATTTCCTAAGTCATATCAAATTCAAAAAAATAAAATCTCCTTAAAGAATTTTGATTCATTTTAAATGATCTTATTTTATAGGATTTTTCTTAGGAATTAATTAGGGTGAATGAAGTCATATGCTTACATTCCTTTATTTCTTAGCATGCTAAATATTGTTTGTCATATGAAATTATACATTAATTTCTTTTGAAAAATCAGTTGAATAAAATGTTTCCTTTTATGTCAAATTGCATGTTTTGGCTAAAGTTAAGAATATGAGTGGCTATAACTATTAAACCAAAATTATTTTCAAAACTATAAGTCAAAGATTATGAATGGAATGATGCTACTTATGGATACTTATAAGATTGCATGAGGTTATGGCATAAGATGTGCTTTATGTTATTTTCTTCTCTACTCTTAACATGGATTTGAATAGAATTTACAAAGTGTATAGTTCATTTAAAAAAAACACAACACTTGCTTAAATCTTTTCCTATGCATTTCTATGTTATGACTTAAGAAGGATCCTCACATTTACACATGTAAATCATACAACCAAATCAAATAAAGAAATCTTTTGCATGATTTTTCATCCATTTGTTTCTTTTTTGTACATCCACATGTATTTAAGAAAAAAAATATTAATTGACATCCTGGGAGGCTTTAAGTATCCCTAAGTAAGCCTTGTACCTTATGAACCAAGTGTAGAAAATAATGACGCTATACTCACTTATGTCTTTTATACATGTGGATGCACATTTTGTTAATGGATGATGAATCTTCCTTTTCTACATAATAAAAGCATGCCTCAATGGAACATCTAAAATTTCAAATCATATCTCTTAGCATTCATCATCATGTATAGGTATGCTTAGGATTATTCATATGCATGATATACATGGTGGAAAGAAATAAATGGTTATGTGTTATGTGATAGTAATTCACCTTAACTAATCCTAAGATTTCCTTCTCATTGAATAGGGCTATTTAGAGTAAATCTAAACTTAGGGTTAATTAAAACACATAATGAAAAATCATTAATGAATCTACCTTAGAAACTACTTAAGGTAGGGATGAAAGAGAAGTTCTCTTCTCTTTTCTTCTCTTCACAACATTTAGTAATTATGTGTAGGTTCATTCAAACCAAATCAAATCATTAACTAAAATTGACAAATCAACTAAATCACTTAAAATGAAACCACCCTCTAAATTGAATCTTTCACACTTAGAAAATTTCAACCTCAAAGCCTAGCTAAGACATGCCACACAAGCCTTAAATGACACACATTAGGCTAAATCACCATTTCTCTATGTTAGAGGTGCATGGTGTGATGCCGATTTTTGTTTTGTGATGTGATATTTTAGAAGATGTTAGGGTGCATGTGCATAGGCGGATGATAGATCTTAAGCCTAATCATGTTTTTTGTAGGGGGTTGTGCTTAAGGGCATTGTAATAAAAATATAAATATTTTTGCTGTGTAGGTTGCTTATACCCCTATAGGTGGACTTGGTTACCCATGTGTGGGGTGTTAAGTCTAAATTATTCATATACTTGCTTGGGTTGTGTGG